>NQII01002531.1:0-63969 GCA_002778355.1 Clitarchus hookeri | reverse complement strand
AATCCTGCAGGGCAGTCCACAAATCCAATCTGCGCCAATTTGAGAAAGGGTTGCACGTCTGTCACGTTTAATGATTCTTGTCAGTCGTCGTTTGTCCCGTTCTTTCACTATTTTTTTTCCAGCCGCAGCGATGTCGAAGATGTGATGTTTTACCGGATTCCCGATATTCACGGTACACTCGTGAAATGGTCGTACGCGAAAATCAAAATGTTATCGCTACCTCGGAGATGCTATGTCCCATCTCTCGTGCGCCGACTATAACACCACGTTCAAACTCACTTAAATCTTAATAACCTGCCATTGTAGCAGCAGTAACCGATATAGCTGCCGACCGCATCGCGTTACTCTGATTGGTTCCATACCTCTGTTATTTGCATACGCACACCTATGCCAGTTTTTTTGGCTCTTCAGTGTATCATGTATTCAGTCTATACACTGTTAGAAATTTCTGTAGATTTACGGAAACTTGTACGGAGATGTAAAGTTAATTTACGGAAAGGCGTAATGACGAATAACGGAAATGAGCTCCGTAAATATAAAATACGGAGGCTCTTCATATTCTCATGGCTTCGGTTTTGAGACATGAACAATGCAGATGATACGTGAAGCGTATAAATTCCTATCTTCACAATACTACTTCGTGTAAAATATTAGTAGGTGAGTGGTAAACCACTCATGGTGTGCCAATTCTTCTATTCTTTTTCAAATTCCGCTACAGGGCAAAACCTTCTATATACACAGTGAAATACGCACATAACGAAAATAAAACTAATTCTTTCGTAACCTCGTTTTATAAACCGCAAATAAATCAAAATAACTAGCGCTCTAACACGACTTATAACTAAGAAAGGCGCGTTCGTGTAACATCCATATTTACGAAATACAGTACTTGGTGTGGTAGGTGAGTGGTTCGAGTTAATAAGTGTTAATGATTCGATTCGTGTTAAAATCTCACTACAGGACAGAATATCTAATTTTTTTTTATTTCTCTGTTATGCACAGTGAAGTACATTTCGAAAATAAAACCTCTTTTTCTTAACTAAGAGAGGTATATACATATTTCTCTGAATGCCGTATTTACAACTTAAATTCTTGTATCAGTGTGGTAGGTGGGTGGCTAAGGTGTTGTACAGTAACTTTTTTTTTTGCCGAATTCAAATCCCGCTACTAGACAAAATTTTTGAAACTTTTTATAGTAATTTTTATACACAATGAAACAAACACCCACATCACGAAAGTAAAACTCTTTTTTTTTGTTACCGCCTTTTTTTAGGAGCAGATTAAAATACCTTGCAAGTTTATGGACACGTTCCGCGAATTTGTTTATTGAAAAAAAAAACGAAGAAACCGTAATTTCACAGGAATTTTTTCTAATAGTGTAGTCGGTCTATTCGCGGTTTTGTCACACTTTTTGAATCAAACCTTTGAAAAATCGCCCTGTATACGATGTGTCTGGTTCTTTCCTAAATATTTCCTTTCATACTTCTGTTAAGATAAAAGTATCTTACTTTTAATTAAACTGAACTTTTACTTATATTTAATATGCGAATCATATTATTTCATTTATAATTAATATGAATGAAAACAGGTATATAACAGGTGTAAGAAATAGATGTAATGCAAAATATTACTACACCGAGTGCGCACGAATGCGGTGCGTTGTACATTGGTGTAATTTTCTAGACACATTTAGGCCTAAGTTTTGTTTGCATGAGGCGGAGGAATATCCTGGAAACAGAATTTTTGCAGGGATTCAGAAGAGTTGGAAGTATCCGTGAATGGACTATACCTGTAATACATTCCTTGTTTTCTACGCACACCACTGGATGTAAATACTACTAAAAGCTGTTCACGGTAAAGTGAGCACTTTTTGAAGTAGTCTCATTTGAAATAATAAACAATAAATACACTTCATTGTAGCTTCTGACTTTTGGTTTTGAGTATGGTGAGATGTATATACTGTGTTTATTACTCACATGGCAGTGTTTACAGTAACAAGTGACGGAAGGATATAAATTGACTGAAAGAAAAAGTAACCAGGGCTTCAAAAGTGCTCACTTTACCGTGACCAGCCTATAGGTGCAATTATTAGATTTAAAGACGCTTGTTGCCTATCTGCCCCTGTAACTTCACTCTAATGTTTCGAGAAGAAGGAGGAGGGGAAGGGTTTGCGACCTGGGGTCCCTTATATCAATATCTTCCTTTTCAGCTCCTATCTTGGTCCTGTGGGTTTGGCACATGAATTCTAGTCCACTGGATATATTATACACAGTATTTTTTTTTTTTTTTTTTTTTTACAAAAAAATTTGCTGTGTATAATATAAGCCTTACAAAAAAATTTGTACTTCTACAAAAATTATTTTTAAAACCACTTACTAAATATTTTTTTAAAAATTAATTTTATTTATAATTATGTATATATAAATATAGGAATCTAAAATTATTTAAAATTTATATATTTATTTATACATATGTCTATAAGTATATTTAAATAACACATTGTTATGTAAGTATCTGCGTGTTTTCTTCTGGGGCGAACGAGTTTGTGGGTTTTCTAAGAATGCCCCCATATTTTTACGTATACATTTTATGGTGGAAGGCCTTCTGTGGGCACAAGCTAGACTCTTTACTGTAAAATAAAACACATTTATATAGGAAAATGACAGCTGACGTTCAGATACTGTGCCGTGAACATCGATTTGGAAGCGCTCTCTCGTCATACCACGAAGATGGATTGCGAATACGAAGGCCTGCCTTTGATCTCAACGAGCATGGAGCCGCGACCTGCATCATCGCTAACTGGTTGTTGTCAGTTCCAATTCTGCGATAGAGTTTTCTCTTATGGTCAAAATGCTCGTCAACATGAGAGAACGGCCTGTACGAAGAGTCCTTTTCGCGCGATGAAGTATTACGACATTGGTCCCATACAGTTTGGACAAGGCGATACATTGAAAGAACATACCAAGATCTGCCAGGATTGGTCTACTGGGAGTCAGCAAGTGTTGCCGGCAATACCTCTTGCTGCATCGATGGGTACCAATACGACAAGTGATTATGATGAGAGATTTAATGATAAAGACGGAATGAGTGCAGTAGAGTCGGTTTGTGTGGAATATACACTTGCAATACTTTCGTGTGAAGTCGACGAACTTAAAAATAAACTGTCTTCGGCTCTAAGTACTAACGAGTAAACAACTCCTGCTATAAAGAAAATCAAATTTAATATAGAACACAAAACAGGAGGTAAATATGGCAATGAAGAGAGCATTGATGAAAATGAACATAAGGACAGCGATAGTGCTGAAGACGATGATGTCGAGTTTCTCGATGCACTGACACAATCCTCCAACACATTTGATGCTACAAACGACATGAATAAGGCAGAAGACGCCGAGAATACATGCTACCTATTTCCCGAAGACCCGAATGAACTTGTTGATAGACTCAGATATTTGATTGATCTTTAAAACCGCGGGGATCTCTCACACATAAACGAGATATCTTCAGTCATTAGTAAACTGATGGATCGGGGATATATCGCATGATGTGATGAACTGCTTTCTTCTGAAATTGTAATTTCAAAATAATAATAAATTATTATCATAGAATAATTGGTTTTTCTTTATTTTTGTGTGTCGTATCCTTTTTTCGCTCACAACTTTATAGTGGTGCAATGAGCACTCGACTATTAACGTACAGATCTGCATATAAAATGATAATAAAGTATTAAAATGTATGGATAGTGGACTGCATACAAAACTTGTACAAATTTGGAGACAGTTGGCTAACGAATGTAATTTATATTCATGTAGGTGGGAGACAAACCGAAGGATTGATGGAAGTATCTATCGAAGGATTGGGATTGATCGAAGAATTGGGATTGACCAAAGAATTGGGATTGATAGAAGGATTTCAATTGATCGAAGGATTTGGGTTGATCTAAGGATTGTGATTGATCGAAGAATTGGGATTGATCGAAGTATTGCTGTGGATTGCGGAGGAGGATTACGAAGGATTGGGATTGTTCGAAGGATTGGGATTGTTCAAAGGATTGGGATTGTTCGAAGGATTGGGATTGTTCGAAGGATTGGGATTGATCGAAAGATTGGCCTGGGTTGCTGTGAATTGTGGAGGAGGATTGCGAAGGATTGTCGTGGATTGCTGTGGATTGGGAAGGAGGAATGCGAAGGATTAGTGTGGATTGGTATGGGTTAGTATGGATTGGTATGTATTGGTGTGTGGATTGGTATGTGGATTGGTGTGGATAGGAGTGTGGATTGGTGTGTTGATTGGTGTGTTGATTGGTGTGTTGATTGGTGTGTGGATTGGTGTGGGATTGGAGTGGATTGGTGTGTCTATTGGAGTGGAGTGGTGTGAATTGCTGATTTTTGTGCTGATCGCTGTGCTGATTGATGGAAAGATTGCGAGATTGATGGAAAGATTGATAAAAAAAAACAAGTCTTAATTTTTTTAAATTTTCTTTTGTAATTTTTGGGTTTTATCAAACATTTTATAATTTCTGTTTGGCAACAAGGTAATCCAAGATCATGGGCACGAGGTAAAGGTCAAAGGTCAAGTTCAAGATCACTTGTATTCAATATGGTGGTTAGGTGATATAACATGGCAGCCGAAAAACCAGAGTGACAGAGCATGATGCCGGCTTCGTCTTAGGGTCCCATTATGTCCAAACATAAGACATTTTAATTTCAAATTTTTTTTATTTCTGCTCGAGGGTCTTGGGTCAAGAGTCTCGAGTCTTGAGTAAAGGGTCTTGAGCCAAGAGTTTTGAGTCAATTGTTTTGAGTCTTGAATCTTGAATCTTCGGTCTTGGACCTTGACTTGAGTCAAGTGTCAAGAATTTTTTGGGAATTTGTACAAATATTTTAGAATTTTTGTGGGATTCTTATATATTATGTTTAGTAATTTTTAAAAAAATTTTGAAAATTTTTTAATTTTTTTAGAAACTAGGATTTTTATTTATTTTTTAAAAATTTTGAAATATTTTTATACATTTTTAGGAACTTTTTGAGACTTTTTTGTGATTTTCTTGGGGTTTCAAGGTCAAAGGTTACTGAGGTCAATTTCACTGGGTCAAGGTCAAATTTAACCTGAATCCAATATGACAACTAAGATGGCTGATAGAACCAAGATGGCTGATTGTTAAGTCTAACTTCGGACCCTGGACCCTGTGTATTGGTTTGGCATATCCTATGCCTATAAACCAATATGGCCGCCACTGCTCTGCCCTTGAAAACGATCCCCCAAATCCTTCTGATGGATCGAAAAGTGCCTTTCTAGGGATCGTTTTTGCAACTGGGGGATCGGTACTTTTTGAGGGTAAAATGGGAAATCTTAAGGGAAAAGGATAAATTTTAATTTAAAAAAAAAACCAAATTTGGGAGAAAATTGTTGATTTTGAAGGAAAAAAGAGAACTTTTTAGGGGAAAATGGCCGCCGGAGTACCGGAATGAAAGAGCATGAACAGCAGTGATCTCCGATCCCGTATCACAATGTGCCCGACTCCCCCAAAACATACTAATGTGCTCAAATAACTGTGAACAGCACACAGTTACTAATATCGTTGCCTGCAATAAAGAACAAAGAACAAAATCATGCACATATAAAAACGGAGGATAATGAAAAACGATACAAAAAATTGTGACAAAGCAAAGACTAAATTTCGTTTATTTTCTGGTAAAATAATTTACTCGCCCTGCAGCGTTTTATACATAAGTCAGTAAAAACAGCCATAAAACATATACATAAAATAAGTAATGAATCAAATCAAAATGAACAGTTACTCACTTCGTGGAAGAGACATGTAAGCTGACCACAACCTGCTGCATGAGGTAATGAATTTGATTGATGTCTCATTCGAAATATTATTCACGACTTTTACCTACGCGAAAAAAATGCCAAACAACTGCAAATTTATTGATGGTCATAAAAAATCAAATATTAACGTTCTATAGGGAAGTAAGCCACTCATCACGTTATTAAAAAAAACATAAGTATCAAGTAGAGAAAGTGTCAGGTTAGCATCGCCGAAAAATATTAATGGAGAGCGGATGTTGTGACATGACGATAATACATTTAGGATATGACATTGGTCGCGAAATATTTCTCTTAGACTTAAGATGAATTGACAGCAACTTAGTCTTTCTTATGTTTTGGAAAAACCATAAATAATTATGGGTGCAAGTAAACAATAATTATGAGGGTGAAGTGAGGTGAGAATGGAGCAGTGCTGGAATGCAAGGACGAGGGAAACGGGAGATCCCCGAGAAAACCCGCAGCATCGTCAGGCACGATTCCCACTTGCGAAAATCTGGGAGTGACCCGGCCGGGGAGTGAATCCGGTTCGTCTTGGTGGGAGGTGAGCAGATGAATGTAATGAAACTGTTTGGAGAAAGAAATGTGACTGGTGACTTTTCACTTGAAATGCTCACGGGCTTAAAATCATTTGCTATTTTGTCATTCACTAAACAGTACTGTCATTAATTCAGGAGCCGACTGTAGTGATAGTGAAAGGGCCTGTAATAACAAGACGTTGCAGATAATGAGCCTACTTTCCTTTGCATGGGTGAGAATAATTTTTAATGGAGTTCTTAAAAGCTTAAGATAGGCAATGCCATCTCGTTGACAGCAGTATCATTAGAGATGAAACCAGAAACATTATGCAACAGTAGTGATACAATTACAAATACACACGTGTCTTACTTGGCACTTAAACCCAAAAAATCTCATACCATACGCTGGCGTGCAACCAAATCCATTACGGAGATATTATTCAGAGCATCAGATTCGGATGTAATTTGTCTAATATTTTCGTAAATAGGATTTATTTATCTGAAATGTTTACATTGCAGTCATTTTAAAAATAGTGCCTAAGAAAATTAAATCATGTAAGTTTACATGGGTTACCTTAGCGCTTCTTGTGTAAAGAATTTGGTGGAAAATGTTTGATTGGTTCCCAAAATATGGCATCAAATTTTATTCTCATTTAGCGATATTTTACAAAAGGGCTTAAAAGAGATTCTTCACATGATGCTTCTAATAGATACTGGCTGCATACAAAGTTAAGTTGAAATTGGTTACATTGCTTTGTGGATATGGTATACTAAGCTTAATATTTATATAGCCGCCAATTTGAAAGTGTCTAACATACTCAAAAGAATCAATTTACATAGCCAGCCATAGTGCTACTTGTTTGTCAAATTTGGTAGGAATTTGTGGTTATTTCTCGAGATGTCACATCAACTCTATTTTTTATGTGGCACTAGCTTCCAAAATGGTGCACAAAAGAGAATTTGTGTAGACACATTTCATTGTTGTAATATATACTGTTAGCATTCAAAGTTAAGTTGAAATCGATTACATAGTTTTGAATATATAATATACAAGGCTAAAATGTCTATATGGCTACCATTTTTAAAATAAGTGTCTGGCCCTTTTGAAACATAGCTACTAGTTTATATCACCAGCCATAGTAGGCCCTACTACTTGTTTGCCAATTTGGTAGGAATCGGTTAACTGTTTCCCAAGATAAGATAAAACATTTTAAAGTAGTTATATTTTTCGAAATTGAGTACCAATAACAAAATCCATCTCAAAAATCAATGTTTACTTGATGTACTGACAACCTAAAAAATTTGGTTAAAATTAATTTAATGGTTTCCGAGATATGACTTAGCACCCAAAAATTTTTAATGGATGCCATCTTGAAAATAAGTATATGGTGTGGCCAAAAACTATGAAAGTAGCATGTTATAACTAAATTCTATATGTGTACCTAGTTTGGTAAAATTCAGTTAACGTGTTCATTTTTTTTTTTTTTTGGCGGGGCGGGGGTGAGAGACACACGCAGTAATAAACGCACTCACATAGACAGGAAAGTGATATCATAAGCCTATATTTCCTTCGGGAAGTAGGCTAAGAAAAGAGTTCAGCAGCTGACAGGTACAGTTTCTGCAGACGATGTTTCAGAGAAAGATAATTAGCACAGCATCTCTGAAATGTCGAGTAAATGTTTTTGCTCCAGAGAGTAGTCTGTTTCAACATTGTTATCACTTCTGTCGTATGTTGTGACGTGAGAAATATTGGGAGATTGAGGAGGGGGGTGTGGGGGCGGCGGGATGGTACTTTCCACCATATTCTGTTTTCCTGTCAGGTCCGGAGAGATGAGACCAATGCAATACTTCAGCCGTATTTTCCGTCGTGAGTGGTAGGTAGAAGTCGCGTCCCTTAGAGTTTTTCTTCTTCTGTCTAGGACGCTGTTGTTTTGCGAGTAAAAACAGTAATCAAGCCAGCGAGATAAAAATGTTCATCTAATCTCTTGATTGCATACTGTACATAAACTTAATAATCTGTTTTATTTATTTTCACTGACAATCTCACAGCAGTATTTCTTACATTAACAATCTTGAGTCTGTTTCATGACTCTGAAACTTAAGGTTTCAATATTTCATAAACAGCGTATTTATGTGTCACTTTTGACGAGGATGAAATATTCCTGCCATCTTCTGAACATGAATACCTCAGGTCCATTGGTGACACCACGCTGAGACACGGAGATAAACAAATAAAACTGTAATCAACTAATGTGTAGATAAAAAAACTTAAAACAATGGACTGATCCAGTTGTTCCCACAATGGGAATTGGTGACGCAAACTCTCTCATAGAAATTTTAGGACTGTACGGGGGAAGGGGATGATACAAAATTATTTTCTGAAATTTGGTTTTGCATTGGAAAATGAAAGGCTAGCGAATATGATGGGAGGAACAAGAAAGAAATTGTTGGTCATGAAAAAAAAATGGTAAGTGGGACAATGTGGCTGTGTGTAAGCTGAGAAAAAAACATTGTCTCATCCCATCTTCCTACGCATGAGTCATTTCGCTCCTTTCTTCACCATACCCGTATCACTTTCATAATATTGCTGGTGTATTGTGTATGGAAGATAGTACAGCTAGTAAAATGCTATAACAAGAAAAATGTATCAAGGAAGTTTGAAAAAAAAAATTCTATAAATAAAATTGCTTTCTATAACTTTCTCATATACATCCCTCTAATACCCGGATTTGGCCACGATGTTAGAAAAATTGTGGCCTAAATTACCATTCTGAAATTAATGTGCATATTTGGTAAAATATTTTTACAAATATTAATATTTACCGGAATCACTACAAAAAAAGGCATATACACATTTTCTTTAAGAAATTCCAGTGCCGTTTATGAGCCGCGAGGGTAATTAAAAATAAACATTTAATGAGCATGAACTGAGCACTACACGCTAAAATCGAAACTGTGTAGGCTATTAGCACCGTTAGCGGTCATCGCTCGTAAGCGGTGCTCAAACCTCAAGAAACAATATTATTGTGATAATATAACAATTAACTTATCTGTGAAATGTTCTACGTTTAGTAAACTTTGTGTTGCAGAGTGACGTCCTCCTAGCTGTGGTGTCCGCAGATTATCCATGAATATTTCCTATTTGAATTTTTATAGGATAGCTTAAATTGTACCAACCTCAATTAAAGTAGTGTTTGTTTCCGTTCAAGCGAAGTTTGTGTCACAGACTCGCACGCGCCGAACCTATGCGGCAAGACAGAAGAATAACGTTACGCAGGCAATTTTTTTGCAAGAGAATAACGTTGCTGAGAGCCCGCTTTTAACGGGTTCGCGAATTACGTAGCTTTAAAGTAGTAGTTGCAACGTCGCCGAGGTATTTTTCGCACGCACGTAAATTTTTTTAGTGCAGCAAGAAGACGAGTTGTTTTCTGCGGGAGTAAAATAACTTATTAGGATTCAGTTACTCGATAGAATTTCCTGTGTCCATAAATTTTGTTCCTAAGGGATAAAGTTTTTCTGTGCCTCGAATTTATTGGACATAATACGCCTCATACACAGGAGACATTATTACCCTTGCATCTTGGTATGACGTACCCATAAAACACGGGGAAATCAGTACTATATGGCACCCCCGTGGGCGGCAAGAACCGCTGCTACACGAAGCGGCAACGATAGGAAGAGAATTGGGATGTCCATCTGGGATATTCGCCTTATCTGTTTCCAAAGTCCATCTGTTGCGGCCGCGGCTGTCCTGCGGCAGACCAGTCATCGTCCGACCTTGGACCACGCGTTTCTATGGACGAAAGATCCAGTGAACGCGCAGACCATGGAGGCAACGTGACATGGTAGTCATCCAGGAACATGCGGTGGTCGCGCATTGTCCTGTTGTTACAGGGTCCTACGCTGATCCTAAAGGTTAGGGTACAAGAACAGGCTCCAACACCTCCGCGATGTCACGGTTGCTGGTCAGCATACCAGCGTTGAGGACTAGGCGCGAGCGGACTGGAATCCGATGGTGCCTATACCAAACTCCAGGTGCTGGGCTGGTATGACGGTGCATAATGCAGGACTGGGTTAGGCGTGCGTCACAGTGCGGCTAGATAGACATGCGCCCATCGTGGTGCTGCAAGCAGAAATGGGATTAGTCGGAGAAGACGATGGCACGACATTCATCCCTCCAGGTCTAACGTTCTACGTACCATTGCAGCAGCAAGCGCCTGTGTGAGCAGTCAGTGGCAGCCGCAGTAATGGGTGTCTGGGCATGATGCCCCGCTGCTGCAGACGGCGACGAACCGTGCGTGTGGACCAAGGAGATTATATACAGTATACATCTGAAGAGGCGCAATTTTTTTTCTACACAAAAATATAAACAAAATCAGATTCATTGTCCTTGTACTAAATTACAACCATATAATAATTTCTCATTAATTACAAATATGCAATCAAAATGTCCATTATATATTTACATCACCCAAATATCCGTTACTCACAAAACGAGTTAACAGATATAAAATGTCAATTCTGGCGCAGTGACCTTAGCCTAGGTTTTATGTGATTAAAAATAAAAATAAAAACTAATAAAAAACGTCATAGTGTTATAAAATTAATGAGAACTAACCAAATTTTAAACAATCATATTTTAAGCAAGAAGTATTACAATAAATTATAAAACAATTTAATAAAAATACATCACAATTTTTAAATACAATTTTTAGTAAAAACAAAAAAATATATATTTTTTTTATGAAAACTGACTACGTTTCCCAAATTATTTTAATGACAAACACAAACCAAAATAAGCCATAAAACTCTTTAGTTGTTATTTTTTTTATGTGATATTCATATTAATATAAAGACGGCATAAAACATGAAATAAAATTAATTTCAATAAAAATATGTAAACAATTTTTAAAATAAAATTAAAGGGCTTCATTATAAAACTAATTTTATATTTTAATTAATAATTTGAATATATTAACATATTTTTCTAAGATTGTTAAAACACATAACAATCATCTTCATTATTTTCATTCATTTATATAAAAAACCTTTTATGTATCTTCTATAAACATTTTTGTTCAAATAATAATACATTAATTTTTTTGATAATAATTACATCACATATTGTTTAGCCGTAACGTATTTATTAAAATCACCACTTATTTTCAATGTTGGTTTTAACTTTTACAATTTTCATTATTCTGTAAGGAAAATTTATAATATACAAAGATATTTTGGAAATAATGAATAATAATTTCTTTCATTATCACGATTCTGGCAAGGGTTTATAATATCATTAATTTATAGAAATGATACCTAATTTTTATTTTGAGTGGAGATATTTGGCGGCTCTTAACAACGAGGAATTGAGAGTCGATGAGCGTGAAACGAAGTGGAAATGGAGCAGCACCGGTGTGCAAGGGTGGGAGAAATGGTAGATCCCCTAGAAAACCCGTCGACCAGCGGCATCTATTTTTCAATGTACGAAAATCCAAAAGCGACTACGCCGGAAATAGAACCAGGTTCATCTTGGTGGGAGACGAGCGTCCTAGTTTGCTACACCACCGCGGCAAAAAAAAATTATAATAAAATCAATACCAAAATTTAAATTTCAACTTTGATTTGGAAAAATTACATTCCTAACTAAAATATTTCTTACATTACAGTGATCAAGCATCGAAACATGGACATTTTGATTAATACTATATTTTATATTTACTTTAAAAACCAACAATTACTACATCAAGCATATAAAATTGCAAATGATTGAAATTTTATATAGAAATTAAAAAATTATAACCAGTAGGAACTTATTTTTGTAAAAATTGCCAATAATTAGTACTTCCATGAAATCTTGGGTTTTTATTTTATATTTTGTTACTAATTGCTTTACTGATTTCATACTCGATAGATGGCCACATAATTTCCAGTTTTTTAATAACTTTTCCTCGATCTGCATAATCTTTATCAATGTAACTACATGTTTTTATAAACATATACACAATTATGTAATGATGGATTTCTATTAAAAAAAAGTTAATTTCCATTCTCCTTTCGATAAACCTCATCATTATTTCTTGTGAAAATTAATTAATTTTTTAATAAATTGAGAATTTCGTAAGGTTTATTAGCATTAACAGATTTAACCAAATACTTACTGTCCCTACTGCTCATTTCTAAACAATTTGATTCTTTTTGGTGATTTTAATAAAATAATTATTATTGGTAAAGTAATTTCTGGATTATCAATAGCGTAAATTATATTTGTGTTTTGAAATTTCAATTCTTGGAAACTGAAAAAGGAAATATTTGAAGTCATATATTAGTCTTTTAGTTAGTTGACAACATAATCTCGTTTACTTAATCCAATTTTTTAATAAACATAAGCATTATTAGGAAAAGGAAATATGTCACCGAAACGAACATCAAGTTTCGTTTTATTATTATATGTATTTTAATTTCTCCTTGTTGATCTACTGGAGGAAATGTTAGCCTTTCACAACCATCTATATGTTTGAAACTCATCCAGCAAAAAAAAAAAATATATATATATATATATAGTTTTTTTAATTGTAAGAATAATACAGAATAATTATAACAATTATATATATTTTACTCTATAAGTGGATAATATTATAACCCTGATAAAAAGTTCATTGGCTTAAATCATTTTCAAAATGTTTAGAAAATATATAAAAATTCTTATAAAGATGATTATAAAAGAAAATATCAAAAAATTTACTTTATGTTCATGTAACGAAGCAGAAGTGAGGAAAGTTATAATTTAATAACTTCTTAAGTTTCCAATGCAGTATAAAAACTTATATTGATCTCCATCACCAATAGAAACTTCCCTATAATAGTTTTTTATGAGGTGATTATCATGTTTATACTAATGACAATCATGATAATAATATTGAAATTATCAATTAATACATTTTACTAAGAATATCATTATATTAATATTTAATTCAAATAAAAATTTGAAATAGTTAACATAATTAAACCTCTTTACGAAAAAACTTAGAATTTCTTTAAGATCTAAATAATCTAAATCAACCTATTTCGACTAAAATTATGGAACAAATTAAAATAATATAATAACTTACCCAAAAAATTTATTTGCACAAGTGACGCGGAATACTTAATTTATCGACTAAATTTATTCATGTGAAGAAAATGCTGGAAATATAAATAATGAAAAAGTCATTTTATAAATATGTTAAATAATACATTTATGGATTTTGTTGTCGACAACTAAAATGGAATTCAATATTTAAATCGTGTTTTAAATGTTATTCCTAATTCATTATGGAATATGAAACGTTACAGAAAAAGATAATTAATCGGACTTTATATAATTTAAATTTACCTAAAATTAATATTCCTGTTTATAACAGTGACCCTTTTATTAAATTAAATGTGAGATAGGCACCTCGAATAAACACGCAAAAAAAAAGAGCAACATTTTTTGCTATGTTATTCCTGCCTATCCTAGAAAAAAAAACCCCCAACGCTGTTTAAAATAGATACAATACCTTTGATGTTTCTGCTTTGCAATGGACGAGTGAAGTTAGCAGCCATGTCCTGAGCAGCTCAACTTTGCAGTCCGCTGTAGTTGAACGAGTAAGGAAAAAATATGCACTTTATAAGGAAAATACTGAAATCTAACACCCAGACAAAATGGTGGTTATGTTTCACAAGACAAACAGAATAAGTTTTTTATTCCATTAATTATTTTAATATATAAACCTATGGAATTAATTATAAGTTTTTATGCTGAATTAAAATAAGCTGTAAACTGTATTAATATGTTACTAAGGGCTCTCGCTGGCAAGCTTGCAGCCGCGGAATTTAGATGGGAAATCAACATTAAATAAAGCCGTTAATAGAGTGTAACGTTTTAACGATAATTGTGTCGAACAAAAAGTATTCTACGTGACATTTCTTAGTAGGGAATTGATCTACTAAAATCAATTTTCAAAACGGTTATAATTTTATTATTTTTCGTTAAATTTATATTTTAAATGTTATATTTTGTAAAAAATATAGATGAAATTTTTTTTAAATTTATTGTTGTTAGCATATTCTATAAAAGTATACAGATTCACAATGTAATTTTTATTTTAATGATTGGGTTGTGGTGAATGTATATTTTATGGACAGTTCAAAGAATAAGAAGTAATTTCATTTACTAATAATTATGTTTTAAGTGGTCTTTCCTTAATTTCCAAATTTAAATTAATTTTGTTCACTGTAATCGGTAACACCTTCCATTTTCAGTATTTTTTGTGGGTTTTTGTTTGCTCTTTTTTTAATTATATATTTAATTAATTGAGAAATGTATTAAAACAGAGATACTACTTATTTTAACAAATTTGTACACTCCAATACATAAAGTATCTCTCTACTGGTAGACATCAATACAATTTCCTATTAAATTTCACATAGAATAAATTTTCTTTGCAACGCTTATCTTTAAAATTAAACCACAAATAGTAATTAATTTAACATTGATTTGGGTTGTTCCAAGAAAAGTTCGTGGATGGTATTGACATACTGAAGATAAGTTTCATGAGTACTGGCAGTCCTTTTGAGGAAATCTCAGTTGATACACTATCACTGGAAAACAGCATAGTTTCTGATGCTGAATCAGCGAAGGTGATGAGAAATTCTGAACGGAAATACCTATATTGAACTGTACTAGTCGTTTGTGTCTCAAAGACTTGTTCAAGGATCCACCGTGAGCAACTTCGTACATGGCATATAAACTCAGATTTTTTAAATCTCAAAAGAAGTAACAATACTGGGAAAAGCACTGTCCACAATCTACAGAATCATGTAAACCTCTTTCCGAGATGTCTTAGCTGTATGCAAAATTGCTTCAAGTATGAAAACAGTTCCTAAACTCCATAGCTCGTCACATTCGACATGCAATTGGGTAGACAAATTTGCTTAACCCTCTTGAAAAATTTGTGAATTAAAATGATCGTATGGTTCCAGATATACGCTGCATGTATGATGCCATTGTGTACGATAACATTGCTCTCATTCACACATTTCTGTCACCTGTATCACGTAACTTTCAATAATGTTGTGTCCGGGAATTCCACCAGGGCATTGCAAGATGTGTCCAGATATGTGACTCTGAAGGACTTTAATGAATTCACAGGCTGTAACATGGGAAACTCAGTGCCTGGAACGCACGGAACTGCTACGATAAGACTACGTTTGCTTTCATTTCTATTTCAAATCCACTTTCAGATCTGCCAATGGATGTGCTATATGAGTTATGACATTTTGCAGTCTACGTGTATCATAAAAATACTTGGGAACTACGCTGAATAAGACAAAATAAGATCTTTCGAATTCTAAAGAAATACTTATTTACAACTAACTACTTCCAACATCAGAAGCACTCAAACAGCATACTTTGAGAGCTGTTTATCAGAGCGGCCACATTTGAGGCTAGTGCATGAACCCTGATGTGGAAATCCCTGGTCCAGATAATTGGGGATGAATGAATGATGGTTCAAACTGGGAGGTGAAGTGAATGTCTCGTCCCACAATACGAGTGTTGTCGCGATCTTACAAAATGCGTGCAAAGCAGAATACTGTTCAGATTCAAAGTATGAATACTTTTCGTAAAATATGTCATCCGAAGAAGTGTATAAAACATCTTATTATATTATAATTACACTGGGCCATTTTCGTCGCCATATTGGATAACATGTCCTATAAATTTGCAACATTTTAAAGCATTTTATTTTAATTAAATAAATAATTAGATCCATGAATTAATATATTAAAATAATTAAGTAATTAAAATGTTGCTCTGTCTGTTTTGAGAAACATGACCGCCTTTTTGTATGGGGTTAGATTTCAGGTGGCTCCCTTTTCTGAATGTTGACAGTGGTCATGCTGCATATAAATTCTGGTGTTTTCTTCATAAAGCGCAGATTTCATGCGTGCATAGTCAATTACTGGGTCAAACTGGCAGGCAGACGCAACACCGCTTCAGTGACGGACAGCAACATACTTGGCCCGTGTGTCTATTCAAACCCAAAGAGGCACCCTTGGGCGCTGTGATCGTTTGCAGCAGCTACCATGGAAGACTAACGTGTTTCATTCTCATTGGCTGTTCACCTCCATCGAAAGCGGAGCTGCCAAGATACACATTTTTAAAAGAGAAAATGATCACGAGATAAAAAAATAATGTTACTTGCGACATGCGTGAAGAATATTCAGATAAAGACTTGTGTTAGGGTGGAGAGTGAAGAGGTTTAGGCGCCCCTTAACAACGGGGTCACCTGTGCTGAAGCGAGGTAAGTATGGAGCAGCTCCGGAATGCAAAGGCGAGGGAAATGGGAGATCCCCCAGTAAACCTGCCGAACAGCGTCATCGTCCGGCACGATTCCCGCGTACGAAAATCTGGGAGTGACCCCGCCGGGAATCAAACCCAGTTCCCCTTGATGAGAGGAAGATGCTATAGCCGCTACAACAACCGCGGACCCACTTGAGATAGGCGCATCGCAAACATCAACGAATGTATTATGTAATCCTTCGTTGCCACGATATAGAAAAGATGTGTCCAAGGCCAGGGGGAAAAAAAGGGGAATTTTGAATAAAATCTAATGATTTATTTGGAATAGCAAACAATTTATCAGACTTATGGCACATCGTGGCAACAAGAAATAGCTAAGTATAAAAATGGCATTACGGGTTTAATGTTCTGAGGGCTATTAATCTTTGTCAATAGGCGTGTTCAGCCAAAGAAAATGTTAGGATTATTCTTAAATGTTTCATATCACATGTTTTGAAGCATATGTTGGAAAAATAGTAAAATATAAAATTGCCTTCTGTATGTTTCCAAGCGTGGCTTGGTTATTTTTAAATGAGCACATATAAAATTTTGATCACGCTTCCTTAAACTGTAAAATCTCGTATTTTATAGTTTAGTAATTTTTTTTAGGCGTTACTGGAACTTCACGTTAGTGTAGACGAAGATTTTAAATATCCTGTAAATCGTAAGGTTTACTGCTATCTTTGTTAACCAAAGTGGTACTGTATATTTCCGATATATTAATTATATTGTGCCAAATCACAAAACATATTTATAGTTTTAATAAAAAAAAGTAATAAAGAAAATTATTTATAAACTAGAGTTTGTGTACTTGTCATTCAGCAAAGCAAAATAAACATAACAATATATTTTCCCTAGCGCAACCATTCTTCAACATATGTGCTTCTTCAAAAAATATAAAAGTATGGAGACTTGTGAGGGGTTAGCTACAAAGGTATTTTATGCAAGCTGCCACAGATCACAGGCCATGGCTCGCATTTCTGTGTTGGTGCAGTGAAATTCTTGGGGTGTTCCCAGAGAGCCCATTTCATCCATGGTAGAGCACATAGCAAATGAATGATTAGAAAGAGGAGATTAAGGAATGAATATTAGAAGCTTGTAAACGACATGGTAATGCTTAAAGAGATTATAAACATTTATAACCAATATATTTAGCAATTTAAATTTTTCAAAAATAAACAAAACAAATAATGTAAAATAAAAATACTTTAGATGTTAAAAAGAAATGCTTCAGGGGATATTGCAGGAACAATGTTTACAATTAGGTTGGTGTATAAAAGATGGTCAATAAAAATACATATTAATATATTAAAATAATAAATTACATTATTTTTATATATAAATTAAAATAAAAGTCCTAATATGTTTCTATATGGTCTGTGTGGTTACACTACTCCTCTGCCAGAGAAAAAGTTTTCCCACCTACCAACTGCCGCCCTGTGTGTACTTGCCATGCAGAGGTTAGTATGGCATGGAGTGCTCGGAAAGGCGACGTCGTGGCAGGTAGAAACAGCAAGAGTCACTCTCTTCCCCCCTCCCGCACACAAACCACGTGGTGCCCTAGGAACCTTGCTTGGAGCTCACTGAATTCCATGCAACACAGATGTCCTCCACAACCGCCGAAACCCTAAGACACTAACCGAAGAATTACGACGACAACAATTTTTTAGGTGGCTTGACCAGTTTCCGGCCAACTTCCATTCTGTTTACAACATGTCGGGATTTCGTACGTATTATGTGAAAGTTTTTTATAATGAATTCAATGGGTGCGCTGTTGTATACACCGTTCGCGTGAAAAACATGCGCAGAGAAACTTGAAATCGAGACGTTAGGCCGACCAGTTCCCGACCTTAATTTTGCGACAAAGCTACAAAAATAAAAAAGGTGAATACAAATGTTTAGTAGAGGCATGAAATGAGTTCGTTATAGGAGGACCAAGGTTTTATCCCAAGATACGCACATAAAAACTACTTACCATTCCGCCATCTTGTCGCACATTGATGAGAGCGATGCCTGGTGGTAAATGTTTTCATTTGCACATAAACTGTTTTTGTAACTCAGCAGCAGATTGTAGAACAATCACAAGCTTGTCCTCACACAAAATAAGAATAATAAAAGAGGTTTCTCCAACACACACAAAATACACAGAATGTACACAAAATTTAACTGCCCGCCTAAAATAACTATTTTACAAAAAATTAAAAACACTTGAACAGCAACATTTTAGTTCACAGTTTGCAGGGGAAGCAAACACAGCTTGTTCACCGGATGCACCAATTCCCCATTCGCTGTCTTGATTCTGGCCACCCTGACCAAGTTTTCTTTACCCGGGAAGACTTCCACCACTCGAGCCATGCACCAACATAATGGGAGAACATTATCGTTTTGTACAAGGACAAGATCAGGAGCCAGGTTCTTCTGCAGGATGGTCTATTTTCCACGACTCTGCAGGGTGTAGAGGTACTCACGATGCCACCTCTTCCAGAAGGGCTGGCTGATGGCTTGTACTAATCTCCATTGCTGGAGGTAGTTCATATTGTCGTGTGTATAGTACTATGGGAATGTCAGGAGAGGTCTCCCAAACAGGAAGTGTCCTGGAGTGAGAACCATAAGATCAGTAGGATCGTTAGATAGGGGAGTCAGTGGACGTGAATTTAATGCTGTTTCCACCTGGGTAGCGAAGGTCAATATTTGATTTCCCTTTTACTTTCCTTAAAACAGTCTTTGCTGATTTCACCGCAGCCTCCCAAATACCGCCTTGCCGTGGAACTTCAGGTGGGTTGGAATGAAAGTTAATGTGTATGCCAGGGGAAACACTGAATAGTATCATGCAAGTCATCTGATCTAAGGAAACTCTACCACATTT
Source organism: Clitarchus hookeri (assembly GCA_002778355.1). Taxonomy (NCBI): domain Eukaryota; kingdom Metazoa; phylum Arthropoda; class Insecta; order Phasmatodea; family Phasmatidae; genus Clitarchus; species Clitarchus hookeri. Next base: position 44,390 of record NQII01002531.1, on the reverse strand, counting down.
TTCGCAACTGAGAAGCAGCACCTGCAAAATTAGTGCCACAGTCAGTGTACAAATCTGAGCAGATAATGGTTGAGAGCTGCTAAGAAGGCCTCAGCAGTCTTGTCAGACACAACCTCTAAATGTACTGCTTTGGTGGAGAAACAGATGAACACACCAACATAGGCTTTCTAAGTATGTGCTTTCCTCAATTTGCTGAGCCTTATGGTAAATAAACCTGAGAAATCTACTTCAGTGCAAGTAAAATGAGGGGTGGGTGTAACCTTAGCTGTGGGAAGGTCACACATGAGCTTAGGAGTAATTTTGGGTTTGCATCGAAAACATTTTATGCATTTATGGACACAAGACCGAACCAGATTTCTAGCTGACAAAATCCAAAATTTCTGGGCTAACATCGCCTGCAGTAGTTGTGGGCCAACATGTAAAAATTACAAGTGGTAATGGTTGACCAACAGCTTGACCATTTGGTTATCATGGGGGAGTATGATAGGATGTTTAGTGCTATCAGGAAGGAACGCGTTTTCTAGATGGCCGCCCACCCTGATTAACCCTTCGAGTCAAGAAAGAGCAACAAATGCTGGATGTGAGGTGAGCAGAGTTTCCTTTTGTGTAGCAACTCAATTTCCTTCTGAAGGGCGATATGTTGCATCACCCAACAAATTAGGTGAGTGGCATGGGTGATTTCAGCACGAGTCAGAGGACCTTTATGGCGAGGCACTCCTTTAGCTTAGTTGAAGAATCTCATGATCCATGCAACTGTGGGTTGTAGCTTCAACCTTGAGTAAAATGTTTCGAAAAGTGAAAATAAAGTAGCTGGACCAGTAATAATTAATGCTGATGTATCGAGTGGCTTCACATCTGGTAAGTCCTGCAAGGATAGATATGGTAGTTCGGATTCTGGCCAATGAGAAATCGGAACTGCCAACAAAATGGGTCCGGACCACCACATGTGCCTGGGAGACAATTGTTTTGGTAACAAGCATCGTGAGGCACATTCAGAAGGGTTATCAGTGGAGTGTACATGATGCCACATGTTTAGAGATGTCCATTCTTGAATCTCAGTGACTCTATTTGCAACATAGGTCTTGCGGATGTGGGGTCGACTTTTGATCCAATCAAGTGTTACATGTGAGACTGACCATGCACTCGCCGATAACTTTTCATAGGCCCGCCCAAAAAGCTGCCGACAATGAGACAAAACCTTGGTCAAGAGGTGGGCACCACACAATTCAAGGCGAGGTAGAGAGACATGTTTCAGAGGAGCTACCTTGGTCTTGACAATCACTATACTGACTTAATTAGTTCGCTTGCACTGACAAAGCGAAGGTACACCACGGCTGAATAGCCCTTTACGGATGTATCTAGAAGCCATGCAGTTGCAAGTCTACAGCCTAAGGATGGGCGAAGGAACGACGTATGGAAACTTGATGCAATGCTGAGAGTGACTAGGAAAACTGTCGCCATTCCTGAAAGACAGATTATGGTAGTGGATCATCCCAAGCCAGTCCTCGCAGCCACAACTGCGTGAACACCTTTGCCCACATAACAACAGGAGAGAGCCATCCCAATAGATCGAATATTCTGGCAATGCACTACATAACAGCTCGCTTGGATTTCACTTCTGATATATTATCCACATAGTACGAGAAAGTGTCATTGTTAACATGCCACTGAATTTCAAGAACACCACATGATTGAGTAGAATCCTGAAAAATGAATGTTTCACAATCTACTTTGGCTAGCCCTTCCAATAGCTCAGGCCTTCCAATAGCTCAGCTCCCATTCGTGGAGCTAAAAACCACCCTTTTTCAATATCTCAATCAGCTACTTCTGCAAGAGCAGAGCATCTTCAAGGGAGCCAGCTACAGTGACAATGTCATCAACAAAAGTTTCATTTAGCAATACTTATGAGGTATGGGGGTATTGGTTACCTTCATCCTCAGCCAACTGGTGCAGCGTTCGTATGGCCAAGAAAGGGAGCATTTTACACCAAAAGTCACAGTGTTCAACTGAAAGACCTGTAATTCCTGCGAGGGGTCGGGGCACCACATGATCAACTGATATTTTCGGTCATCTGGATGTACAAGGATCTGGCGATACATCTGCTTCACATCAAAATAGAAGACTATTGAATGGGTCCCAAATGTACTAATAATGTCAGCGATGTCAACCTGAAGCTTGGGACCAGAAAACAAAAAGTCATTCAATGAGTTTCCATTGGATGGTTTAGCACTAGCATCGAAAACTACTCTGAGTTTGGTTGTTGGACTTCTAGATTTTAGCACTTCATGATGAGGAATGTAGTACACTCCTTGTTCTTGTGTCTGATGGCCATGTCACCGTTCCATGTTCTGCAGACTTTTATGTTCTTCCATGACATCCCCATACATGCAACGAATATCCGGTTGAGTGAAAAGGCAGCATTCCAATTACTTTAATCGTTTCTCAGCAACCATCAGTGAGTTCCCTGGAATTGCCTATTGACAAAAAGGAAGACGTACTCCATAATGTCCACAGGGGAGCCGATAGTGTGTGCCTATGTATCGTGCTTCGCATGCCAAATCATCAGGGGAGGATTGCTTAGGAGCAGGTGGCTCTTCCAACTCCCAGAATTTTCTTAGTGTCGCATCCAAAGAGGTCACACACAACAAGGCAGTGGGTGGGCTGTTTCGTCCCATTGTCTGAGATGCTGCTTTTGGACATTTGCTCGTCAAAATCCAGCCAAACTCGGTCTCCAGTGCAACTGGCAAACTTTCTCCCAGACTGAATTTGCTTCCCATGAGGACCTCAGAAAAAACATCTACCCCCAAAATGAGATCTACCATTTCAGGGGTGTCGAATGCTGGATCAGCAAGTGGAAGAGAGCAAACCTTTTGCCGAATACCAATGTCCACTTGAATAGAAGGAAGTAAATTAGTAATTTTTGAAATAACTAGCAATGACTTAGGGGCTAAAGATGAGTGAGTGACAATCGGTCCAATCGTAGTAGTGACAATATCATGGACTTTAACATTGCACTGAGACAAGCCCGATACTTGGTCAATACTCGGGGAATGAGGCAGACACAATTTTCGAGCCAAACTTTCAGTGACAAAATTTCCTTGTGCAGCACTATCTAATATCGCCAGACAGTTTTGGTACTGACCCTGTGCATCCTGAACCTTAACTATTGTGGTAGACAACAACACAGTGGTACGATCACTTCTACATGCTGAAAGGCCAACAAATGTTGAGTTCTGAGGCTGAGTATCAGGTGGAATATTTGTTGATGAATGGTAGGTTGCCTCTGAAACAGATTCTGAATACCCTTCAGTAGGCATCTGATCCACGTGTAACAACGAGTGGTGTTTCTGCCGACACTAACTGCACATATGCTGTGAAGAACAATTAGATACCATGTGAGCAGCCCCGAGACAATTTAAACACAGTCGTTTACTGCGCACCAACTGCTGCCTCTCATTTGGAGATTTACCCAGAAAGTCTGGACATCGATAAAAATAATAAGTTATCTGGTGACAACATACACATTTGGCAGGAGCTGACAGAACAGCTTTGTTGTGGGTTGACCTGACTGTAAGATTTCGGGCCGAGGCAGAACAATTTTTTTCCCCCAACATCATGGGCACTCTCCATTCTAGCCACTTCTAACTGCAAGAATTTTACTAGCTTGTCCACCTCTGGAAAGGAGATGGGGCTTTCTTCTGGGCGAGAATTTTCAAAATTTGTTTGTAGTAGTAAATACAGCTTTTTCGGTAAGATGGTGACCAGAATATGGTTGCTTTTGGTGATAAAATGTCCTAGTCCCTCCAAAGCGCTGGCATTTTATAAAAATATATTTATGAATTGCAAGACAGACTCGTAATGAGTGGAGTTAACTGCAGGGAAATCTGGAATTCTACTAATGTATAAGGTGGTCAGTTTTCTGAAATTTTGAAACCGATAAGTCACAGACTCCCATGCAACTGAATAATTTTTTGCAGTGAGCGGAATATTTCAGGTCACTTGAAATGCATCACCCTTCAAGCAACTCACTAAGTATTGAAATTTTTCGATATCAGCGAGAGTTGGATTGTCATGTATCGTTCGTTACCTGTAAGGGTTGGCAAAAGTTAGGCCATCGTCCTATTGTCCGGAAAAGGATGGCAGATTGATTTTAGGCAGACGCACATTTAATGGTGACGAAATGGTGGTCGTATGTGCTTACTCGACTTCAGTGGCAAGAAAAGAATACAGACTAGCCCTCTTATTTAAAACAAGGGTAGACAGAGAAGAATGATACTGAAAAAAGATATCTTCACTGAAATCTTGGGGTACTGGATCTACTTGTAGGAACAAGTCGCTTAACGAATTTATTGTTTCCTGAATCCTATTTACTTCGTCTAGATAAGTCCTCGCCTCGTGATAATTCGCTGCAATGGCTTCCTCATAATTTAGACCAGTGTTTCCCAAAGTTCTATGAACCGCGACCCATTAAACAAAAAGCCAAAGTTCAGGACTCACTTTAATGCCTTATGCGAGAAACTGGCTCACCTAGTCGGTCGGCGCGAGTGGTGGCCGCGGGGGTCGCATTCACTGCGTACTATGCGTAGTATTTTAGTCTGATTGACAGTTACATTGCATGTGTGTAGGTTCTAAATTATAACATTTATAGCTCATGCATATGTTTATGTATGAAATTATATTTTTTGGAGCCCACCAAATTTTAGTCTGCGACCCACCAGTGGGTCGCGACCCATACTTTGGGAAATACTGTTTTAGACGCTTGTGAGCACGTTCTATTATCTGTTTTAACCAGTTTTCTTGAATTATCAGTTTACATAAAAATGCCTTGAAACTCATTGATTATGTACTATGCAGTGAAGCAAGTGCTATCCAGGATACTAAAATTAACGCACTGAGAGAAAAACAAAAACAACGGGAAAAACACAAAACGAAATAAGTAAGGATTTGCAAAATGAGTATCCTATTGTCAGTAAGGGATAATGGTCACGCAATAATAGCGCCAAAATGACGACGAAAAATAACCTTAAAGGAGAAAAAACTCACCAAAGAAATACTGCGCTTCCACAACACACACAAAAAAAAAAAGGGAAATAAGACACATCCCGACATGACGAGATGTACTTCACTAAACGAGATGAGAGATGCACTGGTGGTGGCTACCATGCTATCAGCGTTCAAAAATTGTAAACACGATCACGTTACACAAGCAACGTTCTAGTTACACTAAATCTTCTGCCATGTAAAGACGTTCGTCCAGTCCGAAGGACCAAAAATGTTTGGAAGAAACATGAAATGAGTGCGTTATCGGAGGACCAGAGTTTTATCCCGAGACACGCACATAAAAACTACTTACCATTCCGCCATCTTGTCGCACACTGATGAGAGCGCTGCCTGGTGGTAAATGTTTTCATTTGCACATGAACTGTTTTTACACTCAGCAGCAGATTGTAGAACACGCACAAGCGTGTCGACACACAAAATAAGAATAATAAGAGGTTTCTCCAACACACACAAAATACACACATAATGTACACAACAACAAACGATATTTCAATAAGAAGATTAACGATGAAACATCGTGGATTTGCGGGTGTCTGGTAAGAAATGCACTGTTTTGTTTTCCATGTGTCTTGTTCCATGGAGAACCCTCGTGGAGTCCGAAAGGTGTTAAAAACTTAGGGCAATTGAAAAGAATATATTAAACTAGCTGTGCCCGCGGCTCCGCTCGCGTGGACTACAGAATTATTGTTTACGTTTTTTTTTTTACATAAAGTAGAATTTTACTTAGTGTTAATCTTTTATACATATTATAAAACTCAACGTCTCTCTGTCTGTTTGTCTGTTAGTGCGCTTATCACTCGAGAACCACTAATCCGATTTACGTGTGGTTTGTTTTTAATTCATAGTTATGTTATTTGGCCAGGTTTTAGTATATATTTTGTTACGTAAAGTAACATAAGGAATAAGTAGTGACGATAATATTGAATCAAGTCGGAAAAAAGTTTGCCACCAGCGTGCTCTCTTGCAATGCGCTGTCTAAACCGTTAAAGATGGAACAATATCATGTAGTAAAGAATTGTGTAGAATAAAAAGAACCAAAAAAACTCCGAGGTAGCATATATCTATCTATAACAGAGAAATACTAATAAGCGTTGGGGCGGTGTGCAATTCTAATCTATGATATTAACTTTCCCTGATGTAGTCATGTTAACGGTTGAATCCACTATGTTATCTAGTATTGGTAAGCCCATGCTTTTTATACTTTTTCCTGTCAATTTCTGCACTTGCTTTTCAATTTCAATGAGTGCAAGGTGAAAAACTTCGTGATTGAATGTTGTTTGTGAATTAAATGGTAAAAACGCTTATTCGTATTTCTCTGTTATAGATATATATGCTACCACGGAGTTTTTTTATGTATTTTTATTCTACACAATTCTTTACTGCATGATATTGTTCCATCTTTAACGGTTAAGACAGCGTATTGCTAGAGAGCGCGCTGGCAGCAAACTTTTTTCCGACTTGATTCACTATTATCATCACTGCTTATTCTTTATGTTACTTTACGTAACAAAATATATACTAAAACCTGGTCAGAGAACATAGCTATGAATTAAAAAAAAAAGACACGTAAATCCAAAAAGTGGTTCTCGAGTGATAACTGCACGAACAGACAGACAGAGAGACGTCGAGTTTTATAATATGTATAGAAGACACTCTGAAACAAAACACATATCGCAAATGTACTTAATCTGGCCGATATTGGCAACGTTAACATGGCAACTCAGCTTGATACAGATTATTGTTTGTCAATACAAAAACATAAAGAGCAAGTAGAAAAAATCGTTACATTTTATCTAAGATTATTGACTGTACGTTTTGCGGTGCTTTTGACCTGGCGCTTAGAGGTCATGACTAATCGGAGACATCAACTAACCCGGGAATATTAAGGAGTCTGATTGATTTAATGGGTACGTAGACTCTGCTATCAAGAATCATGTGGAACGTAGTAACATATTTAAAGGTACTTCAGAGACTATTCAAATTGAATTACTGGATTGTATATTGGAGGTCCGTCGGGAAGCAATTAAACATGAAATTGATTCTGCTAAATATGTCACTCTCATTGCCGATGATACAACCGACATTTCAGAGCTAAATCAAATTGTTTTAATTTTAAGATATGAATATTGTGCAAAACTTTATGAAAGAATTATGTGTTTTTTGAATCCAGAAGGGCAAGATGCAAAAACTGTTTCATAATGCATCCTTAAATAAATATGTCCGTTAATCGGTGAAAGTAAGGAGAAACTTATAGCACAAACTTTTGATGGCGCTACAGTCATGTGCGGAAAAATAAACGGTGTACAAACTAAAATAAGATATGTTTTTAGTAATGCCTGCCTCACACACTGCTATGCACATCAGTTGAATCTGATAATTAGTCAGCGTGCCTCAATAAATAAATCTGCCAGTTTTTTCTCTAGGATAGAGGGCAAACCAGTTTTTTTTTCAAATGCACCCAAACCACTAGATGTATTAGAAGATAAAGTGATACGTAGGATTTCAAGGGCATCTCAAACAAAGTAGAGTTTGAAGTCTAGAATCATAAATATGGTCTATGAAAATAGCGATGCATTAACTGAGAGTTTTGAAACACTAGAGAGTGACAACAGCAAAGGAACTTTATGTAAGAACCGTGGGTACACTCATTTTATTAAGGATAATGAATTCAATTTCTGGCTCTCATTTTTTCAAAGAATCATGCCTCATGTTGACATTCTATTCCAACAAGTACAGTCTCGTCAAGCGGATACTTCAAGTATTAAAAATGGGGTGGAATGTTTTGTACAAGCTGTACAATGTGTGCGAGATAGCATTGAAACCATTTACAGTGACCTTAAAGTTTATGAAATGACTGAAAGTGCACCTAAACGATGTAGGCGTGAAGATTTAAGTACGGCTACAAAAGAAGTCTGTGATGTAATATCACTCACGCAAAAGACAAGTTCCAAAACGCGGAGCATTATGGTGTGGCTAAATGGGTAGATGGGGGAAACTTTGATGCTTATTCATCTAGATTTCCTGATAAACTATTAGACATTTCTGTGACAACTTCTGTTGTTTAAAAAAAAACGACTCAAAACACAACTTTCTGTTTTGTATGAAAGATATGATTTTCGGGAAATTCACTGCACCTTACAGTTGATGAATTTCATTATGAGCAACAACATAGAGGACACATTTCAGGAAGTAACTAAACGACTTCGTATATTACTTACCACACCAATGACAACTGCTGAAGCAGAACGTTGTTTTTCAGCTTCAAATAGGGTAAAGACATTTTTGAGGAACACTATGTGTCAAGATCGCCTAAATGCACTGGAAATGCATTATCAATAGGAAAAAAATGGGGGAAAAAAATTCCTACTTCAACAACAGAGTGATTGAAAAGTTTGTAATTATGAAAAGTCGCCGCATAGATTTATTTTCAAGAAGTAAAACTTATTTTAAAACTAAATGAAATCACCTTTTACAGTGTACCTCTTAACTGTTTCGCTTCTGGCATTAGTAACGTTAAAAAATTTGGGCACAGTAAAAATAAATTTGTGTTTAAATAACAAAACTGAAATCTACCTCTCTGCAGTTACTATACTATTTTTTTTTAATTGTGTATTTTTTTTCGGGGTCTATAAAATGCGATACTGTAAACATTTTATCCAAATTTCAAGATAAAACAAAAACAAATATGTTTGGTTCCGGTATGTAAATTATGCAACTGCAATAGAAATATTATACAAAATGAAGCCTTATCAGAACAAAATATCACCCGACTATGCAACTTACCATACAAGCATAATTTCTTCTGAAACAAGACTATGAATATGAGGTAAGCTGTAATAAATCTAAGTTTTGAGTGTTTGTGTGCATACTGTAGCGTAGGGGGTGGACACTATAGGACACGGATGAACACATTTTCCAATCGCTATACGCTAAATCAAACCTTACAGACCAAAACTTTTACAGTGAATTATAACATTTTTTATTAAATCTTTGCTTACATATTTTATTATTATTGTATGCAAGAAAATTTGTTCATTATTATTATTTATCCCTTGAACTCTTTTGCATAAACTTTATTGTGAATTTCACGACTTTAGAGTAGTATTCATGACATACATATAAATGACGTGACTTGGCTACAGGAAGTGTGTTTAGAAGTGAATTTGTGAGTAAATAATTAATTTACTCCAGTATTCGTGTTTAATAATGCGGTGCAGTGTTAATATTAATCTTACGTTGGAATTATTCTATATAATTCTTTGCAGTCAACGCTACTAGTGTACCCGCTTTGTCCCACGAAAATTGGAAACAATTTTTGCTCTTCTGTGATAATATGTATAAGTGATTTTTTTCTACGTAAACCAATGCCACTTCAATTTGCAAAACGTAAATACATAGAAAATGTTAAGGCAAACTACACGATCGAAACAACTCAACAAAGCCCAGAATTTGTTGAAATGAATTATGTTGGTTAAAATATAAAAAGGATAGGTAATGTAAAAATACATTCCTCTGAAAACATTGCAACTAAAATAAAGACATTTTTAGCTTCTATCGCTAGAAAAAAGCAGCAGGTATGCTGCACTTTGCTTGCAAACAACAAAATTCCCAACTATTTTTTTTAACAAAAAAATTTGTTCGCTAAATGTAAATACTTGAAATGTAACTAATTGACTAAGCGTTTCGTGTAAACAAGTTATGAATAGTTATAAGAATCACAAGGGAGTCGAACTGTGAGTAAATTGAATTTTAAAGGAGGAGTGAATTCTATTTTGTGTTTGTCAAGTTTGCGATCTCTTATAGCGATTGCNGTTATAAGAATCACAAGGGAGTCGAACTGTGAGTAAATTGAATTTTAAAGGAGGAGTGAATTCTATTTTGTGTTTGTCAAGTTTGCGTTCTCTTATAGCGATTGCAACAAAAAAAGCCTGCCCATTAGATAACACTGAGTGTCCACCCTGTACCAGTACTTTATTTACTCTATGATGTATAGCTTAATTATTTGGGCTGGGGATGGTTGGTAAGTGTGTACTGTGACGTCATGTCTAGGCAGTAAGTCTCCTAACTGCTGCTGGAGTGATGGCAGGTGGGAGTGCTGAATATGTGTGTCAAGAAGAAGCTAGTTTGTCCACGTTTTGATGAGTTATTTGAGACAGCATTTTACGTCAATATAAATATAAATATGAATATATTTAGGTAAAATTAATAATAGTGTACAGTTATCATACCATAAAAATACAGCTTTAAAAATTTAAACATTCTTCTAAAACACATTAAAAAAATCTCAGTTGCTTTTTAAAAATGTCAAATTTAACCGTGGACAGATTATTTCAATTTCCACGTTGAATGTTTGTGCTCCATTGAAGGATGAAGTTCAGTATTAGTAAAAATACAACTGTTTATGTTGGCAATATAATCGTACAAAAATAGTTTATGTAATGGTGTGGAAAAATGATTTAATGGCAATAATTTAATGCATTTATTTAAAGGTTATACTTTCGAGCTAAAAAATTCAGAGTTCTTGCCAACTGAACACGAAATGATTTTGCCGCAAAATATATCTAAATATCGCTATTTTTAACGTTTAAAACTAAAATGTTTTGGAAGGAGAAACTTCCGGACCCCTTTGCAAGTTTCGGGAAAAATTAATTAATGTAGCACTGAGACAGCTAGAGGTACCGATTGCCACTGCTCAAACCTCAAACGCGGAAAAAACGCTAGGTAGGCGGGAGCCTTAAACTTCAAAACGTAAATAAATTGTGGAGTGACGTTTCACGACAGTAGGGCTACAGAATATGGCGGACCCAGACATACACGTGCCGAATGCCGATAATATTACAATAAAACACACTAAAAAGGAACCCCTACAACCAAAAATGGTTAATTAAAGCAAATAAAAAAATAATTAACTACCGATAAAATATTTAGACAACGCCAGTAAGACACTCGCATAAACATGATGAAAGAGATCGCATGCACAATGGTGTTCACCGAGCTGGAAACTTTTCACTGAACGGAAATGTCTACATGCTCCGTCGTAATTGCTAAACATGTTTTTAAAGCCATTCTCTAAAAGCCAAAATATTTACATTATTTTATAAACATAATTTAAAGTAATAATGTTGTAGGTATAATTAAAGTTTTGAATTGTAGTTTTTAGTTCTGAGTAATATTTTCTTTCATTTGATCGAAAATATCGCCAACATAAGAAAAACTATACTGCCGCAACAACTCATCAGCTGAAACAATACTTCGCAGACGAGAGCATTTACTGTTTCCATACTGTGTGGGTTGATCACATCGTCTGTCAAAATTTAGCGAAATTATAAGAAATACAGTATATAAGCATCCCAACTGGCGTGTAAGTAATTCTGAGTCCGATATAATCAGGAAACCCATTAACTTTTTAGTATTTCTGTGTGTAACATTTCAATGGAAAATTCAACTTATCCAAAAACTGTATAACAGTATTATTGAAAATTACTGCTGCAATGCAATCATGAATGAATTCTGAGATTCGAAGCACCGCTGATTTGCAGCTAATTTATAAAATGTGGTACTGAGTGAGTAATTTGGGTGGAGTTTAACGTGTGTGGACTCCAGCGCCTACTGGGGTGTAGTGAGATGTAAACAGAGCAGTGACGGAGTGCAATTATGGTAGAAGCGGGAGTACTACGAGAAAAACCCACCTGTCAACAGCAACGTTCGTCACGTTTCCCACATGCAAAGATCGGTAGTTATACTGGCAGGAATAGATCTCAGTTCGCCGTCTTAGGAAACCAGTGGTGTGACCACTGCACCACCATGGTCCGAGTTTGAATTATTGACTCCTAGAAAAATGTATTGATTTTATAACAAACAGCCACCGAATAACTGTACTTTCAGGGACCAGTGTTTCACAGATCCAGTTATCGAGTAGGCCCTACTTCAGAGACTAATTTCCACAGAGACCTACATAAGCAATAAATGAGATTAATTAGCGATTTACTCTGCAACAAACCAACAGTTGTCGCTGGATCACTTGTCAGTGCAAGCATAAAACAGAATGTTTGTTAGATACGTCAGTGACTGAAACAGCTGCTTTGACTTAACACGTTTAACACGTATACATATTTAGAATACTATGTACAATTTATTGTATTCGCCACATTAATTGAAAACTTTAAATTAGGATACATAAATTCATATTGACTTAAATTTCTCATTAAAATAGTGGCCAGGTTGTGATACAAAAAATTATTCATGGAAGTCTATATTAATTTTTTTGAATAGCCTATCTGACTTTTTTGACAGAATAAACTACCTAATAGATTTTTTAATCAATTCTGTAGCACAGGCCACTTTTGTTCTACTGCGATTTTGATTATGCTTTATACTTAAAGAGCTAAATATTGTATTGGAAATTTCAGTTTCGGTTTACTATAATTCGAAAGCTGGCAAGAGAAATTATACAACGCTAACTTTTCATAATACCTCAATAAAGAGGCTTAAAATTTATTTTATATGTAATGCATAGTCCTGCTACAGCAAAGCCATTATGTTTTTCACTCTCAACATTTTCTGTATCAAACACTTTTAACATAAATTAATTGTGTGTTCAATCATAGTCCTCACCAATAAAGTAATTATGGTGGGAAAAAATCTGGCATTAAAAATATACGTAGCGTACTGGCAGGGACAGAATTACCAACAGGTCTACTAGAGAAATATAATTTTAAAAAATGGCATTCTTAATAATTAAACTTACCTTATTTTGCCAACTCAAAAAACAGTACTTTTGTGTAAATTATTTATACGCAAAAAAAAATTTCGTGAAAGTGTGCATTTTAGCAGGTTAATCATACCGATAGCAAACTCTGTTAATGAGTGGCTGGAGGATGAAAATTCAGTTCAAAGTAGCTCTTCGAAAGCTTATTACGTTAATTTAGTGTAATAGCTACTATCAAAGGATCAAACATTATTATTGTGTTCAACCTGAATTCAAACTCTTGCAGCCTGTCCTACGCGGTTCCTCCTAAGAAGGTTATGTATACGAGCGAGTGTCAGTCAGTATAATAATCTCTTTTGTGATCAAGAACTCAGAATGTGATTCTTTGATGCAGGCAATTGTGTTGGATTCAGTGGCCCTTACCTCAACCTTTCTGGAAGCACTGACCTTTACACGGCAACCTCCAAAATTTATAAAAAATAAAATTGTAAATTTTTTTCTTATACGATTTGCACTCACACAGCAGCCATGTTACACCCTATCAAACTACTTTATTCCGGTAATAATTTCTTTAATAAACAAAGTAAGATTTTTAAAATTTTGAAAATTATTTTACTAAGCTTTACATTATACCTATACAAACATAATTTTGAATTCTATTATTAATCTTATTCACTCAACTCTACTATCGTGAAATTTTTCATAATTTACATAAAAACTTATTAATTATTTTATTGATAAAAATATTTTATAACTATATTGTAAACCAATTATGCAACAATCCTGGGCTCGACACTTAGCAAGTGCGATTTGCCGACGACATACTTGTGATGTATACAGTACCACTACAGCCATAGGCTGTTCACGATAAACTGAGCACTTTACAAAGCCCTGCTCGGGATCTACTTATGTGCACATTGCGTATCCTCCAACCTTATTTAAAATTAACCTTGCCATGCGTATAATTATTTTATTCATGCGTCGGTCAAGTGCAACTGTAAAATTATTAGGAAAACAAATATTTTCAAAAGATAGTAAGTCTTAAATGCATTTAAAAAACAGAAAAGAAAGAATTTATTTCAGTATTCGTAAATTATACATACAAGTTTTAATTCAACATTAAAACATGGGAACTACTTTCCCTCGGTCATTACCAACTTTTCTGAGCGCACGCCTGTCAGTGTTCCCGTTAAAATACATGCCAGCAAGGGCAATGACATTTTTCAAAGGTTGATTTCAAAAGTGCTAAATTAACCGTGAAAAGCCTACACCAACATACTATACTCTTGCCACATTTTTAAAAATCCCCCCACCCCCTTACCCTGGTCTTTTGAGTCTTTTTCCATTTTCCTGTCAGGTGCTATATTCTCCTCCGAAGCTGCGATGTCATTCAGTGTGACAATAAATACACACAATGTGGGAAATATTATTTATGTACCTGTGAGTGGAACAGCTGGCAGCTGGCTCAGGACCGCTATGTTGAACACCCTATATTTTGTCGCATGACTGGCAGTCGAATTTATCGTCCTATAATCGTCAGCTGTGCTAAATTTAAACTTTGTGATGTTTAACCGGTTTAAGATTCTTTTGTAATTTATGGCGAATTTGTATGTTGGATGCCAATAAATCTGATGAAATATTTTCTTTTTATTCACTGTCTCTGCAGAAATTAGTACAATCGATATTTTTTCAAATAATTTATTTCTGAATCCTGTTCTTGATACATTGGTGTAATATTATGCAAGGCACACATACTGCTTATTTTAAATTGTAGTAATGATATATATTATTAAAATGATTCTGTCCAAAAATTTATAATACTAGTTTTTATTAAATCAGATTAAATAAACTGTGCAATTCATTTTCATGCAAATATATTTTTATATTATGTTATTTACCATTACAATAGAACATGCATAGAAAATTATACAAGTTTAATAATTATTGTATTTGCTACCCATAAACTAAAGTGGGCACGGAAATATTATGGTTTTATGTACGAGTATATATTATGTCGTTTCAGAATCTTCTCTATCAAACAAATGCCTAGAAACCCTGAAATTTGGATCTCTTTGGGAGTTGGTGTTCATTCCCGATTCCCGAACATATCTCGCAAAATGTTCAGGTCCTCAATTCGCAATGAAAATTATTTTAAAAAACATTTTACTTGGAAATTCTTACGAGATTGACATTGGCCGAAGTGGTCGTGGGGCCTCACCTCAATCTTCGTGCAATCATCTACAGAACTGGGATTACAGATTTTATCTTCCCAAATTTTGAGCAAATTTCCATGTTATTCGAACCTGCCACAGATATTTTGCTGCATGCCCTGCATCTCCAAGAACTTGCATACCAAAAAACCACCGTACTCAAACTGCACACCGAAGATTTTCGTACGTTAAGGAAAATCAGTAAAACGCATTTCTATATTATTTTTCTGTTTACATAAACTAGTGAGTGTAATATACATAATCTCAGAATACATATCATATTTCCTACCACCTTATTTTACAATAGATGTTAAAATTACGATATTCAAATAGAAGGACGAACATTCTCACAATTTCAGTCGGTATATAGACACTAATTCATGCAATAGGGAGTTAAATACAAAAGAGGAAATAGATCTTCACAACTTCAGATTTCAAACTTAGTACGATTTAACTGTAGAATTTATTGCCCCTGTGAAAGAGCCTGAGCAAAGTGTCTGATAATTTATTAGTACTATTAACCATGAACCCCACAACTTACAATGGAATGTCTTGTTGAACCTCTCGATGTGAGATAACCTTGTAATTACTGGGGTAGTGTTTAATGGCATATTCTGGAACTTGGTATTGTAGAATGCCATACCCAGGTCTGCTTACAGGTTGATAGGAATATAGCCTTCGAACAAAATGTCCATTCTTGCTTTCGTGACTTAGCTGAATTGACCGTCTTTACCCTAGCGAATTTGTTGCATACAGAATGTTTCATACCATGTGGAACCCACTTCACCTGTGGACAGGAAACACTAAACAATGAAAGAAGTTCGTGTAAACATGTGGCCTATATTCCATTGTTTGCGAGTTATAGT
The DNA here is from genome assembly GCA_002778355.1 of Clitarchus hookeri. NCBI lineage: Eukaryota > Metazoa > Arthropoda > Insecta > Phasmatodea > Phasmatidae > Clitarchus > Clitarchus hookeri. Next base: position 28,545 of record NQII01002531.1, on the reverse strand, counting down.
CCTGTACGCACTGCACGTCATTATAGGAGGTGCTCAAAAATACCACCTTCATCCTAAATATGTGCATACAATAGTTGTATAGTAGACTGTCGTATACTTTCAAAAATATCACGTGACTGTCAATTACGTTAGCAGCCTTATCGGATACACTGATAATTTCTGAACAAACTGATAAGTCGTGCAGGACCTATTGGATGGCCTGCGCGTTATGCAGACTTAAATCCACTGGAATTTTACTTGTGGGGCCACCTGCTTGCCCAGAAGCCAAAACATAAATTATATAATGAAGTTAAGCTCACGAGAAACTAAGATGCATCCCCACTAGACTTCTGACCAGGAGAGAACCCAGTGCTGAAAAGAGCGACAGCGCAGTTCGGCGTAAGCTAAATACAAGCTGTGAAAAATTTTTTAGATGCGATGGTTATGAACAAAGGCTTTGTAAATGGAAGATAAGCTTATATGCTCGCATACGAATATAACAAAAATGTGTTAAGGGCATACAAAGTCACCAATACAGAGCCTGAAATCTTTCAAGATAAAAGCAATGCTATAGGTTTTCGATGCGAGTAAAAAGAACGATAATATCAGTTTCGAACATCATTGACTGCAGGTAGAAATCTCGATGCTTGGGAATAATACCATAAACATGCTCTTTCTGCCTATAATTCCACAAATGCCGAAACAAAGTTGTGAAGATACTGTTTTACGGACTGCGTAAAATATAAATTATGGAGTTATGTGTGACAGTTAAGTTCTGACCAAGTGTTAATTTGGTCTACAAGATGTACAGAGCTTTGTGCTTAAAGAAAATGAAGTGACGTATGATGATGTCAAGTCTCGAATTCCGTTCTCCTGTCCTCCATACGTTAAAAAACTTTTAGATAAGAAAAACTAAGAACGTTAATGACTACTGGCTAGGTCACCAGATACTATCATGGCCTGGACTAAGATGGAAAAATAATATTTATTCACGTGATCTAATGATGTAGTATCCACAAGGCCCAATTTACGAAATGGCTCTCGAGCAGAAAAATTTTTTTTTTTACTGATTTTCCTTAAGGTACGAAAATATTCTGTGTGCTGTTCGAGTACGGTGGTTTTTCGGTATGCAAGTTCTTGGAGATGCAGGACATGCAGCAAAATGTATGTGAAAGATTCAAATAACACGGAAATTTGCTCAAACTTTATGAAGACAAAATCTGTAATCTCAGTTCTTGTGTGGTTCTTGTATCAGAAGAAACGTATAACCTATCTACAAACAATATCCACATGTTTGCACTGTAATTTCTGTACACCATGCCAAGATATTAATAATGACAATAACTCTATGCTTCACGATGAAGTCTTGATAGCACGCAACAAGAACCCATGGCATAGTCTGCTGAATCCAGCAGCGAAGAAATTTCGCTTTATTGTGGGTACAAGTGCAACGCACTTCTGTATTCTTGTTCTGTTTGCATAAACTACTGAGTGTATAGTCTCAGAATACAGATCATATTTCCTACCGCATTACTTACAATATATCTTAAAATTACGATATTCAAATAGAAGGACGAACATTCTCACACTTTCAGTCAGTATCTAGACACTAGTTCATGTAATAGGGAGTTAAATACAAAAAATTTGTATGACTCTCAAACGTGACCACTTTAGCACTGAGTACAACTTCTGGGATGCTGGATATTTGGGTACACGCATAAAGTTGTAATGATGGTGTCCAGCTATGGGGAATTATACATTTCTCTCTGCCGTACGAACCGATCCAGCAATCCAGAGAATTGTGTCGTTTTTAACACGAGATATACAGAGGATGGACAAAATAATATGAACACCATGCAATATAGTACATTTTGTTGCATGTTGGCAACCCTGCTTCCGTGTAAATAATGCGACGCGTATGTATTGCACAGTTTACGTGCCAAGTCTTGTAGGTTTCAGTGTATTATACGCTTTGTTCCGCGACGGTTAAAACAAGCGATCGGTGAAATATATGATCTTTCAGACTTCGAAAGAGGGCAAATCGTTGGTGCTCGGTTAGCGGGAGCGTCTGTGACGAAAACAGCCGAATTGTTTAACGTTTCACGAGCGACAGTATCCACGGTAATGACAGCATACACAAAACATGGTAAAACATCATCGGCGAAGAGGAATAGTGGGCGAAACCCAAAGTTAACTGACACCGACCGACAAACATTAAAAAGAATTGTGGCCGGACAACAGAAAACTTCCGCGGCAAAAGTGACAGCAGAACTCAACACTCACTTGAGTAATACTGTTTCGACAAAAACAGTACGGCGGGAGCTCCACAAAGCGAACATTCATGGAAGGGCTGCAATTGCGAATCCCTTTATAAAAGAAGTCAACGCTAAGCTGCGAAAGAAGTGGCGCCACGATCATAAAACCTGGATACTTGATGATTGGAAGAATGTGGCATGGTCCGATGAATCATCTTTTACATTGTTTCCTACAAACGGCCGGGTTTATGTATGGAGAACCCTAAAAGAAGCCTACGATCCAGACTGCCTGCTTCCTACAGTCAAGCATGGGGGAGGTTCCGTTATGATTTGGGTGGCTATATCGTGGTATTCAGCTGGTCCTCTCATTCACATCACTGGCCGGATTACTGCGAATGAATATCTCGACATCCACAATGATGAAGTTCTTACTATGACTAGCATATTGCTGCCAAACACTCCCATATTCCAAGATGATAATGTGCCCATACACACAGCCAAAAAGGTTCATTCTTGGTTTGAGGAGCATCAGAATATCATCAAACATCTTCCCTGGCCAGACCTCAACATAATTGAACCGTTATGGGGAGTTTTAGAGCAGAGAGTGAGGAGCAGATTTCCATCTCCAACATCATTGAAGCAATTGGTGGATGTTTTGGTACAAGAATGGGACAACATTCCGCTGGAAACTATTCAGACACTCTACGAATCTATTCCGCGAAGAATTGCAGGTGTTCTAAAATAAAATGGTGGCCCAACACCTTATTATTAAATAAATATTGTGTATATGTCAGGTGTTCATATTATTTTGTCCATCTCCTGTATCTGTCTGCACACGAGTGCTCACGTCCTGAACTGTACAGAAGAGGTTTCACTGCAGCTGGTAAAGATCAGCGATATCTCGACCCGGATCACCAGACACCAGAGAAAATATCGGTGGCACTAAACGCTCGTGCCTTGTGATGTTGCACCATATAACATATAAAAGTTGATCTAGCCAGCGAGCCCTTAGCTGACATCAACGTTCGGCAGTGCATTTCTCCTGACGAGCTGTTGTTGAACCAGTAATTTAACGAGACCATGCTCTACATTGTAATGATAATGCTACCAACTTTCCATTGGGACCAAAGACTCTGTCACTCTGTCCATTATTTCCCGTCAAATTACTGCAAACGAATTTGATCAAAGACAGCTGAAAGGCTGTGACGTCACCATGTTTGTCTTAAAATTTGAGTGGCTCCAGTTTCCATTAAACATTTCGTATATTGGACCTGTTATAACATTTATTTGTTACCTGACGTTTTGCCAATCAGAAACGGTTCGAACTCACAAAACCTATTTTTAAAAAAAGGCGAACAATAACGGTTATCAAGAAAATTAATTTATATAAAAACTCCCTGGACATGAATACTGTTGGAATTGTATATTGAGCAATAAAGGTAAACAATTACAGTAAATTTGTTTGTGCAGCAAATATGTCGGATAGTCCAATCAAAATTAAAAATTAGTTTGTAAGTGAAAATAAATTATAATATTCCTATCATTCCTTGCTTTACTGGAATGCAAGGTAAAATAACAGTTATATCCTGCTTTGAAAGTTATATTTAAATAAATATCACACTGGGTTCGTCAAATAAAAAATTCTAACTGTGTGACACATTTTCAGACGTATTCGAGATTTGACCTACTTTGTTTAATTGAAAAATTTGATGGCTGAATTTCGTATTAACATTTTTTTGTCAAATATATATTTGACAGTGTGACAGGAACTTTTGTAGATTCACCAGATGACATTTTGAAAAGTTACAGCCTTTGTTCACCCACAAGAGAGTGAACTCTCGTGTGAACAACAACAGAACCTTTGTATTGTTACAAAGATACAGTAGACAAAGTGAAAACACCATGTCAGTAATTATGTGTATTATTTAAATGCTCAGTTCATAAATTTCTTTATGGTTTTAGAGGTTTTAGACTACATTGAACAAAATTTGAACAACATTTAAAATTTCTTAAAATTTGTTTGTAAATAGTACGCCTACCTAATGGAAGACTTTTTGACAAATAGTTTCCAACATTTTTTTTTTAAGAGTAGGCACAATTTTTTTTTTCTTTTGCTGTGTAGGGCTGTATAATATTGTTATGAATATCACCAAATGGAATTGCAGTCACTATAGCAGTGGACCTTCAAAAGTTAGACAGAGCGCTGTGCACCCATATAGTGATTGACCAACATCAGTGTGATTTTCGTTTATAATATTTATCTATAAAAAAAATTGTACTCCATAGCCTATATTTGTCTACAGGCTTATGTTTGTTTTTCGTAGTATCCTTTCTCTACATAAAATGTGCAAAACTTTTTGTATGTTTTTATTTCTAGCAGTAAAACATATTTTAAACAATGTTGGCTGTTGGCGTTCCTAAATGGTTCCCTGCTAATCAGCAACCTCAGCGCTGTCAGCAGCCTATGTAGGTAGGAAGGCCCAGTGTGATTGTCATTAGTTTGTCTATGGATGCAGTGAAGAACACATAGGCCTACTCTCATCTAGCTTCAACTGCACTCCTTTATTCGAGATGAGGGGGATATCAAAGGCCTACAAGATCTTTATTAGAAGTGGAATAAGGATGCTGGTAGCTGTATTAGTTACTGTTGACATCGGCGTCTCATATCGGTAAATTGCAATCGCCAGGTGTCAAACCCACGAGGACTATAAAACTAGTAACTTAAATATTTTTATCAAAGATTCTCATCAAACTTAATATTGACTACTACTTGTAAAAAGTAAAGCTTATGAGCACATTTCAAGACGGCAGAGTTCAAGTGGATAAGAATTAGGCCCTACAGCGAAATAATACTAAATGGTGACTTTCAGAGGTAGAGTGCGATATAAAATATCTAAGCATTTTTGTTATAAAAAGCATTTTCCTTAAATTTTAAAGATTTCTTTAAATAAAAAAAGTAAGTAGAGGTAATGCTTGTCAATATAATTCACTATGGCCGGCATGCAGGTGTAATGGCAACACAAATAAATATTTCAGAGATTTTCAAGGTCAAGATGTTGGGATTAAGGTCGAAATCGCCGAAATCCAGCATGGCCACTTGCATCCTAGGACCACATTATGAATCGTGTGCTAGAAATGGGATTATTGTACTTCAGTATAGTTTAATTTACCTGTTTGTTTTTGAGGCAAAGTTACCAGTTGGAAGTCTTCAGCGCTTGAATTAATAAGTAAATGAGTTTTAATATATAATAAATGACTGTCAGCAAGCGGAGATCTAACATAAGTTATTCATACTCTATTAAAAGGCAAGACAAGGTATAAATAAAGCTTTTGTATGTGCATAATGGAGGTTATTTCTCAATCATATGTACGTATCTTGACATTTATGTTCTGATTTTGTTTATACTTCCCACTAAAAAAAGATGGCGTTCATAGGCAAGTAAATAAAGGTATATCTAGAATGCACCAGTTCAGTATGTTCAATGCTGCATTTAAAGTTAGCTGAACTATTCATTTACCGACTTTAAAATGAACCATTTTGTTTCATACTTAACAACACTAATTGTGCAGAACTTAATGAGATGTTAGTTTTAAACAGTTGTTAAGTTGTTAAAAACACAATAAGTTAAGAAGTTAAGAACACTATAAATACAGCAAAATTAACAACAGAAAATAAATCTTATACCACAACGTTTCACTGTAACAGACAAGAAAAGTTACCGATGTAACTAATGAGCCTTGTTCCTCCAAATAGATGTAAATAATGTTGATGAAGTTCTTAAAATTTAAATGGTAGGTAAATCTTTAAGTCTTGCCGAAAGCGATATCATTGGAAAGAGAAACATATACAACATAATGAGACAGTTACAAATAGGTACACATGCGACTAATCCGGTATTCGAACCAAGAAACCCTCGTACCGTAAACTGTCGTGCAACCAACTGCATTACGGAGGTAGAAATCAGAGCATCAACTTCTGTTGTAATCAGTCGAATGTTTTGCTAGATAGAGTTTATTAACCTGAAATGTTTGTAGAGGCGTCAATTTGAAAATAACTGCGTGAGATGATGTAAGTTTAGATGGCCTACCGTAGCACTACTTGTGTGCAAAATTTGGTGTAAATCGGTACATTGGTTCTCAGGATATGGCATAAAAGCTTTATTGTCTCATTTAGTACAATTGTACAAAAAGACCAAGAAAGAGGGTCTGTATAGGCATAAATTATGCTTCTAATGGATAGTGTCAGGGTACAAAGTTTGGTTGAACTGGGTTAAATGGTTTAATAGATATGACAAACTTATTTAATTTATTTATGTATATGGCCGTTATTTTGAAAATAAGTGCCAGACCCACTTAAATCAAGTAATATTACATGACTTACTTTTGTACTACTCGTGCGCAAAATTTGGTGTGAATCAGCCGATTGATTATCGAAGTATGACATAAAGGTTCCATTTTCTCACCTACAAAGAGGCAGAGAAAAGAGACCTATATGCGTATTTGATACTTCTAATGAATACTGTCAGCATATGAAGTTTGGCTGGATTTTGTTAAATTGTTTAATAGATAAAGTTAAATTATTTATATTTTCGCCATTAGAAAAAATGTCTGACTCACTTAAAACATGTAATTTTACATAGCCTACCAAAGTACTACTTTCGGGAAAGATTTGATGGGCATCAGTTTATTGGTCCCCGAGATATGGAATAAGGATTCCATTTTCTCAGCTGATGTTATCTTCATAAATGCTGGACAAAAAGATTATGTACTTATTAGCACTTTCGATGTTTGTCTTACATACTCCCAACATATAAAGTTTGGCTGAAATTATACGATACATATGACATGTTAACAAAATATTTACATACCTGTTTTAAGCATATAAATTAAATGGCCTACAAGAACATAACTTGACACCTCAACTTTATGGGACCAAGTTAATTGTTTCCCAAGATATGACATAAAAACTTCATTTTTTCATGTAGCGCTATCCAAAAAAAATCGCATACAAAAGAGACTTTGTATTGAGAGGTTTCTGATGCTCGTGATAGCAACTTTAAGCATATACCAAGTTTTGTCTGATTTGGTCAAACTTTATGTTAGGCCTATAACCTACATAACAGATAAACCTAAAATATTTATATCACCGCCATTTTGAAAATAAGTGCCTTACCCATTTAAATAGCACAATTTTTAATGGTTTATACCATAGTAGGTAATTATTAGTTACCTGCCAAAATTGGCGGGAAATTATTAAGCAGTTTCCGAGATATGATGTAAAAGCGTTATTTATTCATGTAGCATTATCTTCCAAAATACGCCTTCCTTAAGTCAATGCTTGCATGATGCACACTCAACGTACCAAATTTGGTTTTAATAGGTTAAAAAGTTCCCGAGATATGATAAGGCACCCTAAATTTTAAAATGGCCGCCGTTTTGAAAATAATTACCATCCACGCAAGCAGCAAATGAAAATGCATGTATTAATCAGTCAAATACGGCAGTTTTATGACGTAGACTTACTCAATACTCTTGATACTGCGTCAACGTTAAGTTTTTATAGTGTAGCCCACATTACGATACAAGAAAAGGACGACCTAGAAATAAGGTGTTTATGTTTAACCATCATTTATTCAGTATCTGAATCGCAACTAACATCGTTTCCAGCCAGGACACGATCGGCATGAATTATTTCATCTTCAGTTCTGGTTGTTTTTCACAACCAAAACCAGTTACTTTAATATTTTTTCATCACAGATGACTATACTGTGGAGAGGAAGAGAAAAAAAGATAGTTTTCTCTGGCCAGAAATAAGCTACACAAACAAAATTTAAAAAACGTGGAAAGACGAAATACGAAGAAATGCAAACACTTTAATATAAATTCAATTTCTCCCAACCGCCAGGACATTTATTGATTTCTAAAAAAATTGTGACTATAGTTTATTAAGTACACTAACATAAGTAGGCCTATGCAATATTAAAAAATTCCACTTGATGAACAAGCAAGCTAAGGAGACGGCAGGCATCATCAAAACAAAGTGAGTGCGACCACCCGCCGATGTGGAAATTTTCGGATGCACAACGAGAAACGTCTAGGCTATGACTGTATTGGAAACTATTTCGTTTATACGAGGCATAACGTCTTTTCGACAGCGAATTCATTAGAAATGAAATCAGTTGCTTCGGCAATCAGGGAGGAATAAAAATCTGCCATGGACTGTACGGAATTATCCCAGCCTTCTCCTGGAGAGATTTCGGAAAACCATTGAAAACAGAAATCAAGATGGTCGAACCAGGAATAGAACCTGGGCCCTTACGAAAGTGAGTTGGGTGTGATACCACTGTGCCACCTCACCCAGCCATACAGTGCGAAAAAAACTTTAGGGGAACCCTCCTCTGCCATATTGAATTCTTTTAAAAAAGAAAATTCCAAAAGTAGGCTACCCCTATACCCTTCTAGCTATTGGACTTACACAGCAGTACAGACACAACGAAAGAACTACGAACTCGTATTTACGTCACAATATAGATTTTGGCAAATTTTGGCAGAATTAATATTTTAATGTAATTAGGAGTTCGTAGTTCAGTCGTTATGCCTATACTATTGTGTTAAGTCAATAACTAGTTGGGTATAGTGGTACATTCAGAATTTTCTTTTTTATAAACATAAATTAGCTAGAAGAACCAAAAATTCAATATTGCGGGGGAGGTTCACCTTAATTAGCAAACACAATATGCAAATAATTTTTGTAATTTTGAAACGAACGTTTGCAATTTATGTATAACACGTAAAATTTTGCACTGTGGCAGAGCTACTGTATCCTCAACGGTGTTAATATGAAGGTTCAACGTATAATCAACTGTAGACCAGTAGACAGAAAATGAGAGATCTGGGACAGGAGAGTAGGGATTCAGATATCGGAGCCATATGGCATCTGACAGTGGACCAGTAGTGGCATCTGGCAGAGGACCAGAGGTGACCTTGACATTGACCTTGGAACTCAAATGTTTGGTTTCCTTGGAAAACACTCAAACATTTCTATAATTCCCCTTATTTCATTCCAAATCTACTAACTTTAACTTAACATTTAACCTTGACCTTGAACTTTGTGGGGATCTGGTGCACAGGCTGCAGGCTTCGGAGCCTCGAAGCCGTACGCCCTATTGGATTGCATTACAGCAGCCATCTTGACTCTATAATATTCCAGTTCATGCTCTGTCATTCTGTCTATCATGTTCTGACATTCTACCCTAGAATGTTCTAGTTCATTGCCCTGTCATAATACTTCATGCTCTGTCATTCCACCTTTCATGCTCTGTCATTCCATGTTTCATGCTCTGTCATTTCAACCAAAATTGTCTAGTTCATTCCCCTGTCAAGATACGTCATGCTGTCATTACACCTTTCATGCTCTGTCATTCTGTCTATTATGCTCTGTCATTCTGTCTATTATGCTCTGTCATTCCACCATATAATGTTCTAATTCATTGCCCTCTCATTATACTTCATACTCTGTCATTCCACCTTTCATGCTCTGTCATTCTGCCTATCATGCTCTGTCATTCCTTCCTGCCTCTCACATGTGTTGCAGATTTAATGGCTTAGTCGAAAAGAGCGTGTCCGAGAAACAATATTACGTGCGAGATAATTAAAAGTGTTATGACAATATGCAACTGATGACTGTATATGGAAAATAAATTTGTTCCTAAATGTATTAGGCATGAGTCCCGAGAGATACATGTTAGATATGGCCATTATGTTAATTTATACAACAGTCATCTTGACAAGCCACTTAAAATGCATAATTTTATAAATAAAAGGTAAACTTTTAAACTTACAGACAAAACTGTATCGAGCAACCTGTCTATGGATTCGTACTTTCAAAATTAATTTCATAATGATGTAACATCCATTAATAATATTTTTAAAAATGTATAAATAAAAGTTATGTATTTAATTAAATATATTTTATTTAACTTTTAAAATTTACAGAAAAGATTATGCCAAGAAATATGTCTGTGAATTCGTATTTCCAAGAGACGGATTTGTAGTATACGATGCCGTAACCATAGGATATGAAAAGCATAATTTTATAAATAACAGTAATATATTTTTAAAAAAATACATTTTTATTTAACTTTTAAATTAGCATATCGAGCAACAAGTCTACGGATTTCTATTTTCAAAGAGAATTAGAATATTATGTCAGAAAACGAGCTTATTGAATTTTATAAGCATAGAATTGTGTACGTAAATATACCAAGTGTTATATATTTTCGGGCTAGCGTTTTCGAGTCGAATGATTATGTGACGCCATAACATTTGATCATTCGCATGTATTCGATACCACATTGACTTTAGTTGGCATAAGAGTTGATCTTAGGTTTTTTAAAGTAATTATGTAGGGAGCCCGAGCCACGAATACAGGATAGTGATTGCCTTACCTCAGAATGTGTTTTAAGTGCATTAAGCCTATATCAGACAGCTACGAACTTAGACGCACAGTTTGACATCATTCAACGACTGCCGGAGTAAGGCACATGGAAATTGGAACGTATCAGACCTGTGCAAGTCTATCCGAGATGAAAAATGAATTATGCCGTAAGCATTTTTTTATGAGCATAAATGGGCACCATTTTCCAACCCTCGAAGTTAAAGTCACAAAATTCATATTGTAGGTTTCACCCATGACCTATATCAAAGCCATGTAGTCAACTTGTTCGGATACGATGTTGGGTACGAATACATTTATAAATAAAAAATTTATACACTTAATTTTTAAGTTTTAAAACTTAAGGACGTGATATAATGTGTTACATGTGTATACATGCGTGTATTTTAAAGGAGAATTCAACTGTAATATTGGAAACATCTATAGTATGTGTCAATCCCCCGGCGTCATACTGGATTTCATAGGAATACCTATGACTGAAGTCTCTCAATGTATGTTGGCAAGCAGGTTATGTATGGATTCGTGTAGTGCCAAAAAATATTTCAACGTGATTGTATAACATTTTACTTAAGTTGCACACCTTTTATTCAATAACTATTTTTATAAACGTACTAGGAAGTGTGTGTGAGGGCACTAAACATTGCATTGTAAATACTTAAGAGAAAAATAGTAGTCCTGAACGTTTTTGTTAATGCAAAATTGTTTGGATTCGGGTAACAGGCATATCGGTCAACCTTACATGCACACATACGCACACACACATACACACTGATATAAGAATCAAAATTTAATAAATATATGCATTTATCGATTTATGTGTAACTGAGAATAATTAGGGTGTTTTTATGTACACCGACATAAAGTCAAAATCCAATAAAAAAAATACTATTCAGCTATATAGTTTACAAGAATGATTCATTTCATTTTGATAACATTTGTAAATATTTCAATTTTTCTAAATATTCTTATGTGTGGGGCCAAGCACATAAATGTTCATACAAAAAATGCATCACTTCATACACGTATCGATTAAGTTATTATTTTGGTTTCACATAACATATCCGGACTTGATATATTACATGCAGCATATAACCGTACATTTCTTTGAGAATAATGCGAATATAGAATAATAAATTATAAATACTCTTTCTAACGCCTGGGGCTTCAGTCATCCAATTTCCATATTCGATTTTATAGTCGTAGATATACATTAAAGATTTTTCCAAAGTAGGCATTTGAAGTCATATGTTTCCATACTTGATTCTTCAAGACTTATTCCAAAATAACGTCACAACCTATGTTTATGTACGTATTTACAAATAAAAGTTATGTATGTAATATAAATTAATTTGGTTATTGTTTTAAAAACTTGGAAACGCAAGTATGTAGTTTGATATACGTACAGACGCTTATTTTTAATGTAAATACGAATGTGACGTCACAACAGCTGATTACACATAATCTTATAAATAAAACTTATGTATCTAATGTACTGTTTTAAAAACTTGTAAACGCATGTATATCGTATGTAATATGTACGGACGATTTTTTTAATGTAACTACGAATACGACGTCATCAAGAGCTGACTACGGATAATTTTATAAATAATAATTATACATTAAATTTAATTTGTTGTTTTAAAAACTTGTAAACGCATGTATATCGTATGTAATACGTACAGGCGATTTTTTTTATGTAACTACGAATACGACGTCATCAAGAGCTGACTACGGATAATTTTATAAATAATAATTACACATTTAATTTTATTTATTTATTTTAAAACTTGTACAAACACGTATATTGAAGGGAGATACGAATATGATGTCGGAATATGTGATTACGTGCCAAAAGTTTGGGACAAGCCAGAGAATAGGGCAGTGAGAGACAGGATTGGTGTCATGACATAATTTAAGATGTTTAAATTTCACAGTCAGATTTGGATACGAACAATGGGCACATGAAGGAACCCGTACACTTCTGACCAGTTCTGGACGATCTCAACAGACCGCCAGGAGTGAGGACAATTTGATTGTCGCAGGCATGACCAGAGCCAGTGGCTTTCTTGTATACCATCCAGCGACATAAGGCAACTTCACTAGAGCTCATGTGGCAACACAAACGCTCATTTGACCATGTTATGCACCACATTGAACTTTCTGAAGGCATAGTGCTTTAATTGTTTAAAAAGTAAATATAAGTAATATATTCAAGAAGATCGATTCGAGAATACAGGAAAATTGTCGCCTTACCTCAAAATAATGTTACAAGAATAGTATGCTCATGTCAGGCCCACCAACTTGGCATAGTTGGTCATTTTTCAGCAACCGTTGGAGTAAGATAAATTTTTAACGTATACCATATCACATCAATACGAAGCCCAGCCAATTTTATATAATACATTATGCAATTGGCCCTTTTTTTAAGCATAGTTAACCGTAATTTAGGCACTTATTGAGATTTAACCATCAAATTCACACTTTAGTTAACACCCACAACCTAAAATAAACTGTTATGTTTCAGTATACTTTAAGCCTTTTATAATTATATTTAGCAGCCATTTTTGAGGCATTTTTTGTAGGGGGCACATGTTTTCAGGACTGTTTCGTATATGTCATCACAAACTACGTTAGACACTGTATTGAATTTTATAATGTTTACCACGCATTTATATTGCACTCTAAGAAATAATTCGCAAATTTACTACAATAATGTATACATATAGTAAGAAAACGCGAATGGAAGATTTTTCCCCTATACATCCTTGGTAGCATTCCTACATTTGCTTAGGAAACAGTCAAATGCATAGAGAAATTCCCAGCTGCATTCTATATTTGCAGCCTGATGTATGGTAAATATTCCATTCAATGTATGGCTTAAACACTTCCATTACAGTTTAGGAAGTTTACAAATTGTACTACATTTAACTTTAAAATGTAATTCTCGTCCCGAATATAACCAAACTCGTTACAACATATACTGCATAAAATATTTTGACAATTCATTTCCTTACTTGTTTAAAAAACGACAAAAATGTATTTATTGATTTTGATACCTGCCAAATGCTGAAGTTTGGAAGTAGGTATTGATTCTGCTCTGCGGCGTGAGGCGCCAGCACATGATGCTAGCCTTCAGTGATAGGGCGTAAGAATACGTCGACACTGCTGTCTCTAGGTCCAATTTACTAATAACATACACTGGCTTTGTGTGAGTTCACATAATCGAGTTTTATTGTTGCTTGAACAGGTTAACTGGTACATGAACTCAAGAGACAAACTCCCTCCCTTTCCCTATGTAGGCTACGTATGGTTTGACGCCGCGACTGGCGTCGTGGGGGGTGGGGGGAAGATTCTTCGCACTTGGTGTAGAACTACTTATCTGACACTGCAGCGCTGAATTCCCTCGGCTGGCGGCTTGGAACTGCTCTCGAACTTGGTGGGCGTCTCGGCGCCTGGCTTCGAAGTTCCTTCTTCCTGGGTCCAACGCAGGGCTCTGCGTTTGACGAAGTTTGACTGACTTTTCTCGGATGCTTCCCGCCGCACGTCCCGCTTGACGGCCTCCGACTGAGGTCGACGTCGTGATGCATTCTCGATCCTCGACTGGCTCCGGCTGACTGACTGACTTCGACGTCTCTCCACTGACTGCCCCATTGCTCCCCCCTTCGTGTGGTTTTGTAGTGTCCATCACCATATTCAACTTGCCCCGTCTCTGCTGCACGTGTCCGGGGTGCTTGTCGTCCCTCCGGGTCATAAAACACGTGGCCGCTGCTCGTGTGGTCCGCAGCCGGCCTGGCGTCGTCCCTTGGTTCTGGCCTGGAAGTTTATTGTCCCGTTCTGCACGCACGTCCGCTAAAAGCTCTCATGGTTTATTGCGGTATAAGCCCGGGACAGGCGCAGCTGGTGGTGGGATCTCGGTGTCCCTTGGGCAGCTGCAAAATGCGGCTGTGTCCGCGCCCTGGTGCTTTCCGTTGTCTCCGGATGTCGTCTGCACGTGCAGGAACAGTTTCACGTGCCGAAACCTTTGGTAGCGTGCCTTAGCAGCTGCGAGGCTCCTGGTGTCCCTCTTCTGGCACGTCCACAAAACCCTTAATCTTTATTGCGCAGCATGCGGGCGCTCGAAGCGGTCTCGCACACAAGACTGCTATAAAATATAGGGACGCAGAATGCGTCAATTTAAATACGATGCTTAGCATGCAAGTATTAATTTTACACAGTAAATACGTACTTGTTAGTTTCATTGCATTGGTAAACTCACACATTGAAAAAGCCTACACCATATTCAGGTTTTTATTTTAAACAAATGTGATCGCATCACTTAAAAAAAGACGAAAACTTTATTACAGTTTATCATAGTAAAAATCCTTGTACACCCACGCAAATTTTCGTTTACGCTTTGCTATTATTTTNAACTTTATTACAGTTTATCATAGTAAAAATCCTTGTACACCCACGCAAATTTTCGTTTACGCTTTGCTATTATTTTAAATAAACGATTTTTCAGTCGAGTATCGAACCTCCTTCATTCTACAAGACAAACCGTTGCTATCAATCATTCATTACCTCCCGCCCCCCGTATATGATAGTCACAAACTTAGTGCATATATGAACATAAATGGTTTATGAATTAATACTCTGTACCAAGATGAATAAAAAATCAGCTGGGAGTTAAATATTTGTGTCACATCACCTCGGCATATGCTAAATGCAGTCCTACTACGTAATATAGAGACGTTTAATTTAAATAGTCATACAGCATTAATATATTATTCAAGCAGCAGTAGCAGAACACTTCTGCTCTCCCCAGAAAAGGTCAAACAACTGGTTGATGGTCGGGAGGTCACTGCTCGAACGTTATTTTAACTCCCAGCACGATCAAAACACATTCCTTTGTCAGTAGTGCCAAGAAATAGCCACAGAGTAGATAATTACACAGAAACGAAATGTGGTGGTTCATTTGATGTGAGTGAACCCAATCACCGGTTGGCTTTGCAGTTGTCTGTACTGGTCCATGTGCGTGATTGGCTACCGCGTGCTGAGAACGATTCGCTACTGGCTGGGCTGCCAGCTGGTGAATAAGTTACCAGGCGCTGATTGGCGAACGGCATTATGGCATGTTACTAGACAGTGACGCCATTTTTTTGACGTGTACATCTAGAGTTCGTTGTATATGCAGCTGTATTGGTTTTCAGTGTGTCCTGTTTCCATTACCTACGCATCCAACACGAATGTATAAGTTTTGTGTCATTATTATTACTGCATATATATAACTGGTAAAGAGATGCATTAAATGTACGCATTACAATAAATTTTCAAAAGTCCCCAGTTCGCATCATTAGCTAAGATAATTTTCGTTAAAAAAAATAACTTAACGATAGTTGCCATATACGTTTCCCATTGCCATATACGTTTCCCATTGCCATATACGTTTCCCAGTTCAAACTACTGCAACTGGATTAATTTGAATGTCAGTATTGTATGCAACATACATATTTGTTAAAGTAATATCCAGAGGAGATAGACAGAATCTGTAGAATCCTTTATAGTATTCCAATTCAACTCTCCTGCAGGCAAACAGAACTCTGCATACATCCGATAAAAATTAGAAGTATTTTGATTTTGCATTTTGTCAACAAACGTTTGCACATCCAAGGATTTCTATTTAGTAGAGAGCATTTGCTATACAAAAATAGTTATGTTAGAACCATGTTACCTCGTACAGACTAGCCACTTTGTAAATTCATTTTGCAATC
The DNA here is from genome assembly GCA_002778355.1 of Clitarchus hookeri. Lineage (NCBI taxonomy): Eukaryota > Metazoa > Arthropoda > Insecta > Phasmatodea > Phasmatidae > Clitarchus > Clitarchus hookeri. The sequence continues at coordinate 12,106 of NQII01002531.1, read as the reverse complement.
TACTATAATTTCTTTGTTTTCGGCATTAATTTATTTTTCATTCGTGCAGTTCCACATTTATAATTATTTGAGGCATATATGCTGTTTTACACCAAACACATGATAATCTTAACTTTTATTAAATTTATTATTCACTTTGCAAGTATATTTATGATTCTTTTTGAAAGTATATTTACTATTCACTTTGCAAGTATATTTATTATTCAAGATTTTGCAAGTATATAAAATTGATTTCGAAATATTGGTAATTATATCTTAAATATTTTTGGTTGCATTTGTAGGGAAATGTCATTGTAATTAAAAGCAAATACTGTTAAACAGATGTAATTTGTATTTACAACCAGACAAACCCACACACANAAAAGCAAATACTGTTAAACAGATGTAATTTGTATTTACAACCAGACAAACACACACACATAGATATAAATAGTATATTTTACATAAAATACTTAGTCAGTTACATAAAATGGTTTTGCATAGGCCCTACTAGCAGGCCACACGAGCAGACGATATCATAAAAGCATTTATTATTGAAAATGTATTAATTGTTTTCAATTTATGGCTGCTGCTATTGGTTTTCTTTGTCCAATACACACCATTTTTATTTAAAGCAAAATGCCTAATTTTGCAATAAAAAGCATTTTATAAAAACAAAAGAAACTATAAGTATACACAGAAAACTTTTGCCTCCTTTGAAGTATTCAAATTCAAACCCTGCAGCCGAATTAACCTCTGCGTATAGATGATAGTAAAAATATTAGTATTTTGATTCACATCTTATCACCAAACCTTTGTATAACCGAGGTTTCCCATTTATTACAGAGCATTCACTATAGTACTAACATTTTATTTTTCCATATTCTTCATACACAGACAATTGCCTCGCTGCCCTGTTAAGACCTCGCTTGCCTTGAAACACATTCACTTGTTCGAGGCCACGCCACGTCAGGTCATCGTACTTGCTATTAAATTAACAAAAATCACACACATATACATAATATTTCATTCAATAAATTCTCTAACTCTGAATTCATCAATAATCGAATTCATCTCTTCACTAGCAGAAAGATATCATATTAGGAAATTGGTAAAATATTTACTTTTCTAATAATTTCAGACTTTCACTTTACGCATGTATGAACAAAGTGATCAGGCCCATGGCAATGTTAAATTTACATATGGCGGAAAGATACATAATGTGCGTACAAGTAGATCTTAAGCAGGGCTTTCAAAAGTTCACAGTTAACCGTGAACAACCTATAGAGATGATTTAGTAAAAAATATTTTATTTAGAAAATGTAATATGATCTTTAAAGAAGTAATGTTTTCAAGACAAATACATGTGTTAGCCTAAAAACATCTTATTATTTTGCACTTGTAATATAATCTTTGAAGACGTAATGCTGTTAAAATAATTTGTACTTACTTATAATGCGATTTTAGAAGACATAATATTTAAAAATAATTTTTACTAAAAACTGATTTTATTCGGAAGTTGTAATGTGAAAAGTGTAGCGTATATATTAGTGAATAATGAACTATGTATTTTTTTTGGAAATGACTTTCGTTTTTCTATTTCGGTATTTATAGTCCCTGTATCAAAATGCAAAGTGTTACTTGCAGCAGAATTATCGCGTCCAGACTCGTGTGCTGCTCGTTATTTTTCCTGTGGGATTTTCCCGCCTGGCTCTGGGTGATTACTGATAAATAAATGTTTTTTAAATATATGTATGTTTGTATAATTACATCAAAAATTTCGAAAATAAATTTGAAGTAGAAAAAATTTGGCAAGCACATAATTTATATTGACAGAGAATGTAAGTACATTGAATACTGAAATTCGTGCTATAAACTATAATGGACCACATTTTTTTTAAATTGCTTATCAGGGAAAATTTATCGTACTTAAACATACACGAAATAAAGGCATATTCTATTACAGTATCATGAATCCTCTAAGCATGGTAATTGTAGATTTATTCAGATTATATTTATATTAATTTAAAAATAATAGTATTATTACATTTTTTTAAATGTTTGCGTCACTGCACTGACTCAGCTACAGGCATAGCTCCTCTCTTTTTAACTTTTGAAACCAGTTGATAATTAAATAATGTGTTTGCGTCTAGCATGCCAATTCGCTCATATAAGATTTTTTTTTTTTACATGTGTGGGGTCTAAGGCAAAAATAATAAATTGCCTTGCTTCCAGGTCCCAAGTGGCATATTTTATACTGAACATTGTAAAAGTAAAGATAGAAAAATAAAACTNAATTGCCTTGCTTCCAGGTCCCAAGTGGCATATTTTATACTGAACATTGTAAAAGTAAAGATAGAAAAATAAAACTGAAATGTTATATATTTTTTATACTAAACGATTAGAACTTGAAACAATAGCATGGAAGGCTCCCACCTTCTCCTCGCCCCAAGGTCAGGTCAGGAACTGCAGTTAATTTTGAATAAGACATTCAACACAGCCTGTTTGGTATAGGCCATTCACGGTAAAGTGAGCAATTTTTGAAAGCCCTATCTTTTGGAATAATAGTCAATAAATATATTTTATTTTGGCCGTAGACGTTAACTTCCGAGTGCGGTGGAATATGTTCATTACTAACATGGCAGTATTTATTAAAAAAGGTGGTTAAAGGATAAAATTTGGCTGAAAGGAAAAAGAAACTAGACCCTCAAAAGTGCTCACTTTACCGTGAACACACTATACCTCGGGAGGGCGGTTATGAAGTCAAGCGTAAAATCGTCCATGAAAGTTGCTTGACCTACCCAATTGTTTGTCGACTTATGAAGCTGCAACTTTCTAGGAACATCGAAAACGGGGAGACGGCCAGGAAGCTTTGANCCATGAAAGTTGCTTGACCTACCCAATTGTTTGTCGACTTATGAAGCTGCAACTTTCTAGGAACATCGAAAACGGGGAGACGGCCAGGAAGCTTTGACAAGTCACAACTCTAAAAGACTCACCCACATAATAATAAACCGTTTGACTAAAAAAAATGGTAAACAAATACAGATAGTCGATATTTAGTAAGGAAACGAACATTCGGCAAGTCGGTACGATTTAAACATTAAAATCTCTGAATAGACCAATTCATTGTAACGTCGAATTTTAACCATTACATTATCTTTCCTCCAAAATTGTGCACATTTTTGAACACGTTTAAACAAAAAATAAGCGCTGCATGAGAACTTCCTGTCAATCATACCAAAGCATTGGAGACATAAAAATAATAAATATTCAGTACATTTAAGTGCAACTGTGAACTAAGCAACCTTTCCCGCTTTAAGATTATAATTTTTTAAGTATGTTTAAAATCTCACTGTTACATGTCAAAAGGCATAAAAGTAACTTAAATCACGATTAAACGAAACTATCAGTGTAGATGTTTTCCCCGGCATGTTTTCTTTCCCCGCCATACTTAAATATTTCAGTTTTAACTTATTTGTGAATTGTCATCATCAAATAATGTACCATTACCTAAAATTGTAAACCCTTACTTACCTGATAATTTGCAGAAATTATCTCGCCGCTTTCATTTGGAATCATGCTATTAAGTGTAATAGTCAAGTTTAATAAACCCCACATAACTAAATGTATAATATAGATTTTGTTTAATAACAACCTTGCATCATAACATCAGTGATTTTCTCAAATCATAAATTAAGCGTTAAGTAATATAGACCAGGAACGTAGAATGAGATCATAATCGCATTTGAACCTATGTTTGAAAAACTTTAATGTATAAATAAATTTAAATCGCATTCCCTACAGTTTATAAGAAGTAATACATTTACTGAGTAGATGTTGTGTATGGACTAAAGATGTGGTATCTAACACGACAGTGTTGCTAGTACAAGTCCACTACGACTATGTTCCTAGCATTTTGTGTTGTCGATCAGCGAAATAACATTCACTGAAAGTCAGTTGATAAGTTACTGCCAACTGGCAAATCAAGCAAATGAACTGAGAACAAGTGACTTACGTCAGTGGAATTCTTGCTATTTAGTAGGAATAACAAACAAATCAGTGAAATTCAGCCACCATGTTACTTCGTTGTATGGCATTGATTATCAGTCGCTCAATTTTCACTGTTTTCTCTGCCTTTGGCTCAATTCTCACTGAATATAGTATCACCTTCGATGCTATTGTTGTTTCAGACAGTTAACTACTCTACTTTTATAAATATTCATTTATAAAATACAGAAGTTGAGCTGTGTTTTTAAAATGTCATATTAATAGGTCATACCACCAGACCAGGAAATCAAATGTTCCAACAGAAAACATTATAACCATCAACACTTGCCGACCCCATCATGCCAGTCATCTGCAAAACCCTTATCATGCAATACCAACAAACCAAACNTAACCATCAACACTTGCCGACCCCATCATGCCAGTCATCTGCAAAACCCTTATCATGCAATACCAACAAACCAAACAAACCAAACTGGCAAGTAATTTCAACTATTGAACCAAAATATTTCAACCAATCATTCCGACTAACAATACTAANAACAAACCAAACTGGCAAGTAATTTCAACTATTGAACCAAAATATTTCAACCAATCATTCCGACTAACAATACTAACAGACCATACATACAGATAATTTCATCTGACAATACCTTCTGGCCATACTATTAGAACAAANCAGACCATACATACAGATAATTTCATCTGACAATACCTTCTGGCCATACTATTAGAACAAACCAACCAGACATTCCCGCGGAAAAAAAATTAGAACCAAATACTTTCTAAAGACGCAATATAAAAATTATCGGGATACTTGGTTAAATTTCTTTCGTTTTGCGAAGTTTCGTAATATTTTATCGGGATTTGATATTAAAGCCGCGGTAGTTATGTTTATCGGGCGTTTCAGGAAATCTTAGTTATTGTTACGCGTAAGCATTAGAAGATAGAAACTTTACGAACTGCAGTCGACAGTTTTTGTTCTAAAAGGTTTGATTATTTTTTACCGACGATGCAGTTCGGATGGCTACGCAGTTCGACTGGCTTGGGAAAGGGATGCCGGCCCACGTCATGCCCTTATTTGGGGCGAGGAGTGGGGGTAGGCACGCAGCGACAAATACTCCGTGTGCCTATCACCGGCTAGCAGTAGACAACCAGCACTCGCAGAGGCCGCGTCGAGCGTGGCAAATAACCTCCACACCGGCAAACTTTAACCTGCTCGTTTATTTCTCCGCCGGTGTGGGATGTCGCTGTCTCTGTATTGTCTTCTTGCGATGCAAGTTTTCAAGACGTAGATAATCATTTTTGATGACACCGCGACGAGAGACAAACAAACAGAGTGAAGCTGCTCGTGACTCTGCATACCTGACGATTATATGAGAACTGTTTTATTCAAATGATAAATAAAAGTACAAAGTACTAAACAGAAACTGGACTTTATTTTTATAGTTGTTTTGGCGCCTTTAAAGTTTCATGTTTCTACCGATTGAGCTAANATAAACAGAAACTGGACTTTATTTTTATAGTTGTTTTGGCGCCTTTAAAGTTTCATGTTTCTACCGATTGAGCTAACTGAGCTGTAACTTCCAACGTCATCCCAGACGGTGCAATGCTACATCTTGTCAACTATATCATCATATCATATGAAAAAATTATACAAAAAAAAACACGACCGTGTTATGAGACAGTATTTTCACAATAATCCTAACTACCTACCACCCACCATACATACTAAAACATTTCAACCATACCATCAAGAGAATATAACAAACTTTGCATATCTCCTAATGCATATTGAAAATTATTGCTTCTAATAAATAGTGTACCACACCAATCATATTGTATCAATTCGGAGGGCAGTCCTTTCGTACTTTTACTCTTTACACATATTCAGTTATCTCTTAAGAAGTTTTGCCACAACAGCAACACTGCTTTACCAACTAATGATATAATAATCGAATAAGCCGTGCATATAGACATATGCTCAGTACTCGATTTCACACCATCAGAGGCCTGCATCACTTTCAAGCAGATAAGAACTCATACACCCAGACTACTGTCAAACTGACTCCTGCCGAGAACGAATAACATTTGAGCTTTTACAGAGGTCGTGCAGATGCCTGTATATACATATTCAAACCTACCACCGGTAACTTAGGAGGAAAGTAGTTTTTTATAGTTGTGTTCGAAGTATCTCGCAATAATTAATACAGTTTATACTAAATTCTCTTAGAGTCTTTCAACCTTTAATCATATAACACTTATTGGCAGAAAAAAAATTTCGACAAAGTTTTCATATTTCTATTCTAAACGACATTCTAATTTTCGCATAAATCCATACCAATGTCTATACTAAGCATATACGTACATATATTTAATGTTTTTATATCATCACAGCTTCCAGGTATTTGTACGTATCAAGTTACTGCATACTACCATTAGAAAAAATGTATATTTGATGCTAAAATTAATAACATCTTCGATGCATGTGTTCCTCAGATTAGTCTTAATCGTTTCTCCCGAATAGCTTAATATAAGCAGGGGCAAAAATTAACGAAAAACACAGAAGTTATCTCTATACTTTAACTTTATTTTACAGACATGTAAAAAACATAATAATAGTTAAACGCTCAATCTATTCTTCATTTGACCAAAATAATTATGATGTCTGTTTTTGTAGAAAAATTCATGCTGTGACAATTCAAGGTACACTTATTTTCATGTACCACACCACAGTTATACCATGGGTAAGTCTTATAAGCGATGGTGAATGGACAGTTACTATCTTCATGCCGTCTGACATTACGGCTGTTAAGTAAATATCTTGCCACAATACTTACACTCACTTCCTAATGAACAACAAACATTGTCTTTACTCTTCTTGCTATGTATATGCAAACTATCACTGCAGGTAAAGACCTTGTCGCAGTTATTGCAGTGGTGAGTCCTGTATGCAATGATGAATATGCAATGACTACTTTCATCTCGCAGTGCATTGCAGCTTTTACTAAGAGTATTTCCGCAGTAGTAACATTGTTTCCGTGATATATGTAGTGAATCTCCATGGTCCCTTGCTGTTGAAGATGCAGTCAATGCTACATACGTGATGCAAATACAGCAGCCTCTCGGCTACCATACTTTTATATTTTAACGCAACGCTCTTAGCCAATGAGCCATCCCGCGCTTCGGCCGCCCACTCGGTGGGGAGGAGGGGTCACGTCCTCTCATCTCAGGTGTCCCAGCCATGCACCTGAGGTAACCAAATCCAAAGCCCCGACTTGATACACAAGTACGACCGAAAGCACCCTTCCACAAGGTTCTGAGACCCTCGTACTCAGGCACCAGGCGTGTGGTCTGGCCGGTATACTACCTGGACCCCTAGTGTATCTCCAGGACACAACCGGAGTAGGTTGCCGCTCACCGCCTAGTCCTTCTTTGAGAGAGGGAATCTCGCCAGACCTCCAGCATACAGAGTTAACCACTGCCAGCACGAGTCCAACCTTTAGTGATCGGTAGGCCAGAGAGAACCTCTGGTGGTGCCAACCCGATCAGCCCGTGCTCCTACTTATTTACCATGGTACTTGTGGGATTTCAGTAACCCGACCGCTCCACCAATGCTCTGCACAACCCACCAGAAGGGTGGAGTACGATCGGCTTGTAGCGGCATGCGTCCTCGATTCCTCGGGGAATGCCGAAAACGAGGATAGCAGCCCTCTCTCTGAAATGGAAGATTCTCATTACTTAGAATCATATATCTTCCTGCTGTCATCACAGCCTTCAAGCCGTCGCCACCACATTCCACCACTAGCAGTACAGTTGGAGGAGCCGTCATCGGGCACTGACCATTACCATACATGGGAATTTCTTCACACAGGAATTTCCTGTCTTGGGCCCCATTGGCCTGAATGCCAAGTGGTCCAACACCCCGCCAAGTGGTCGGACCTAGGTACTAAATATCGGTCCAAACCATCACGGCAGATACCCCTTACCAGCCACGAGGAAACTGGTCCCCATAGGGAAACGGGCGACGGAGACCAATCTGCGTTACCCAGGGGTGGCACTGGTAGCTTTGGGTCACCATGAGTGGAGAGAGGCTATAAGAGACGCATCATCCTTCCTTTCTAGGGCCGATGCGGTAACCAGGCTTGGCTACTATAGCATAAAACTGACACACCACCTCAAACGCCCGGAAACCTTCCTCCCGAGGGAGTCACCGACTCGTAATCCCCGGTCGGTGTTACAGATGATAAGTCTTTAACCATCGATTACATCTTCATACTGTAACAATGTACGCGATCGCGGTAGATGAGTGTATTCATTACGATCTGCTTTCCATCACACTCGACGACGAAGTGACAATCATTTTTACATTTTGCTCGCTTGTATACTATTCACACTACATGACAGTTTGCATTGCCTGTCTCGGGTTGCTTCAGTAGATGACTGCTGGCTACGTGCTGCAAACAACAGCATGGTTGCTGGACTGTAAAATGCTGTATTATCAGGTCGATCGCTGTCTAGGATGCAAAGTTGACCATTCGACCGCTCATCTTCGTTATAGTCGTTCATCTTTCAGCTTTGGAGGTGCCTTGTTTTTCTTTATGCTACTGCTCTCTCTCGATGTGTCTTACACTAGCTCCTGGAATGTGGTGTGTCTGTAATAGCAGCACTACCTTGAAAACACTCCAGGCATGGGAGACAGTGAAGAATCTCTTCGTCTGAGCAGATAGGCAGTAGGTGTTTGCAGACGGATTGTAATTCATGTCTTGCTTATTAGAGAAGGAATTCTTTATATATATATATATATATCACTTGCAGCACTCGACACAGATGTCGAACTTGCATACCTGCCAAAAGAATTCCTTCTCTATGATCGGCTATATATATATAGCCGATAAAATTTTCTGACCTCTAGAACAGCCTGTCGTCATTTTCACGACGTCCTCTCGATGGGAAAAAGAAGTTGTGTATGATATGTTGAGGTACGAAAAGCTTTTATAAACTTAAAAGTACGGCTGCATATACACTGAATTTAAGCTGTACACGTTAGAAAAATTGGCATCACTAACTAGTAAAATGCCAAAATTCCATTCGCCAATCAGCGCCTGGTTATTTATTCACCAGCTGGCAGCCCAGACAGTAGGGAATCATTCGCAGCACGCGGTATCCAATCTCGCACATGGACCAGTAGAGACAATTGCAAAGCCAATCGGCGAATGGGTTCACTCACATCAAATGAGTCACCACATTTCGTTTCTGTGTACTTATCTACTCTGTGGCTATTTCTTGGCACTACTGACAAAGGAATGTGTTTTGATCGCGCTTGGAGTAAAAATAACGTTCGAGCAGTGACCTCCCGACCATCAACCAGTTGTTTGACCTTTTCTGGGGAGAGCTGAAGTGTTCTGCTACTGCTGCTTGAATAATATATTAATGCTGTATGAATATTTAAATTAAACGTCTCTATATTACGTAGTAGGACTGCATTTAGCATATGCCGAGGTGATGTGACACAAATATTTAACTCCCAGCTGATTTTTTGTTCGTCTCGGTACAGAGTATCTCTAAAAAGTCGCTTATCCACGTCTGTGTATTCGCTTAGTACTTCTAAACTACTTAATGAATTTTGATGCGGTTTTCAACTTCATTTAGATAATTTCTTGAGGTAGGTTTTGGTGTATAAAACATTTATATTTAATATAAGGATAGTAGAGAAATGTCGAACTATTTGTAATCAAGTTGTAAAAAACGGCTTTTAGGTTCTTACATGGCTTGCGCTGACTAAACCATAAGATATACATAAAATTAATGTACTACACATTTGTATCTCTCAAAAAGATCTACAGAAAAGTCCGTGATAGCATATGTTTATCTTTTAAGGATGACCCACAGTAACCATTTTTGGTCTTTCAAAGTATCGCTGTAAAAACTAGTATCATGGAAGGGCGATGAACTAGAACATTCTAGCGTGGAATGAGAGTGCATTAAGTATCATGACAGTGAAATGAACTATAACATTCTAGGGTGGAATGTCAGAGCATGATAGTCAGAATGACAGAGCATGAACTGGAAAATTCTAGAAATAATATGGCGGCTGTGATGCAATCCAATATGGTGGACGGCTCCAAGGCTGCGAAATCTGCAGCCTGTGCACCAGTTCCCCACAAAGGTAATAGTCAAATGTTAATTTAAAGTTTGCAGATTTGGAGGGAAATTCGTGAAATTATACGAGAAATTCTAGAAATTTAGAGTGTTTCCTAAGAAATGGGACTTTTTAGATCAAGGTCAAAGGTCAAGGACATCTCTGGTCATCTGCCAGATGCTACTACTGGTCCACTGCTAGATGGCATATGGCTCCGAATTCCGACTGTCCACTCGCCTGTGCCAGAACTCTCATGTTCTATCTACTTAGGCCTTCTATATCAGCAGAATGTTTTACAAGTGATGGTAAAAAATGTAGGGATGAGACTTACAAATGAAGAGAAGTAAAAACGTCCGATAAACATGGGTCCGGAAATTAATCGTTTACGAGATATCAGTTTTGTGCCGGTTAGGACCTGCTGAATACTAAGTACGAATTCCTACAAAAACAGTGACACTTCGATGTAATGTATCTATCACGGGACAGTAAGTCATAATGGTGCCTTCGGCACCACAAAAATGCGATTGAACATACACTAAATAACGGTTTGGGTTGAACAACAGTGAAGTCTGTGGTTACACAAGGTACAGTACTGTATGAACATGTTAACGGAAGACGTTTACAGTAAGTGTTCAAAATGCTGATCATGCATGAGTGCATCTGTCAAGTCGTCACCGCAAGGACTCGCGAATGCGCTCGAGCAAACCAGGATCATTATTCATTTGCTGGGAAGTCTGTACAAACCGACGATGCAATTCTTAAGGTGTGGCCATGTCTGCTGTATTGTAAACGAGGCATCTCCGTTGCCGCTGCAAACACAACATTGCCGCATTACGTAATCCAGGCACTCGGAGTTCACTGGCGGCCAACCTACCCACAAATGCCATTATCTCGGAAACGGTTAATTTTTGGACCCATGTTTAGTTGACCTTTTTGCTTCTCTTCATTTGTAAGCCTCATCCCTACATTTTTGACCATCACTTCTGAAACATCCTGTATAATTAACCGGCAGGTTGGAATTTGAAGCCTTCGGTTTACAAATGAGCCTGTGTATAAATTGAATTTTCAGCAGTGTGATTCACTTTCTTTTAGAAGGAATTTAGGTATTAACGTTAAGAATTTTTCTGTAGCGAATTATTGCTATTCTTGCAAATATGCACACATTTTCAAAAAAGTGTCTGTATAATATTTTTTTTTGTGTAGGAAAGGTACATTTGTATCTACTTATTCCTAGCTTGGTTCGCGCTCTGGCCAGTGTGCACACTTCCAATCCAGAACAGCCTACCGTGTTTGGTTTCGTGGGTTCAATCCCGGCCGGTTACATAGGAAGTGAATTTTAACTTGATTAGCTGTGGCGAATCTCCAATCCCCGCACATGCCGGTGGAGTTCCATAATACGAACGTCTTCAAATCCTTCACACAGTAGGTTCAAATCACACCATACAGAAGGGAGAGGGGGAAGGTTATGACAGCAGAGCAGCAAGTAAAAGGTGCAGGGAGAAATTATATACTTGAACATGAGGAGCATTACTTTATAGATTAAAAGCTAAAACCACATCTTAGCGGCCTAACACAGACTAACAGTGAGCGTTAGTTAATTTTACTGAATTGTTCCCATTAGCTTTTGCAAAGTGATCTATAAACATATTCTTTTGTAGTTTATGTTGGTAAATAATTTGTAAATTAAAAACATATTGTATACATATATATGTGTGTGTGTATACACACATACATACATATACACACACACACTAGATACGATTTGCCTTTCTACATTACAGCAATGAACGAATCGGTTTTAAAGTAATGTCTGGGAAGACTGATCTGAGATCAGATAAAGCGAAAAAAAAATTCTTGAATTTTCAGCAGCGTCGCAGTGCACAGTGGCGCAAAAGGCAGGTAAAGGTTTATACATAATAAAAACTTAAGGGAATAGTTGTTTATATACTAGTATTTTTGTTTTTGGCTTTTGTTTTT
>NQII01002530.1:304462-366643 GCA_002778355.1 Clitarchus hookeri | reverse complement strand
AGCATAATGATTGCGATACATGACATACTTGGGAAACAACCAAACACGTCTGCATGCACAAGCGGAAAAGAGTAAAGTAAAGTAAAGTAAAGTACGTCATGCAGAGACGAAATAACGTGGTGGCTCCTTTGATGTGCGCGTATAAGCTATTCGCGGTTTCTTCACACTTTTCGAATCAAACCTTTGAAAAATTATCACCCCATGTACGACGTGCTTGTATGTTTCCTAAATATATGGCCTGTATTACAAGCCTTTTTGTATTTGCATAAATATAACAAAGAATNATTACAAGCCTTTTTGTATTTGCATAAATATAACAAAGAATGCATTATTATTTATTGAATTGAACTTTTGCTTGTATTGTAACTATAAATAACAATATTTAACATTTAAAATTAGTATGAATAATAACCGTGATAAAATAATTATGTTGGTGATACCTAGTAAGAAATAGTTGTAAAATAAACTTATATCACACTGAATGCGCATGATAGCGGTGCTTGGTTCCTTTCGTTATATTTTCTAGTCTCGGTTAAACTTTGTATGCATGAGGCGGAGGAATATCCTGGAGGTATAACTTAAGCAGGGCTTCAGGAAAGTTGGAAGTAACCATGAATGTACTATGGATCTCCGTTGATTCGCCGCGCGAGGCTCTGGGAACTGGACTTGTATCTGACTGGCTACTGCTGGGCTGTGAAAAGCTTCCCTGTTTGCTGGGCTGCAGGTTGGCGGGTGTGTTTCCAGGCGGTGATTGGCGAACTTATTTCCAGGCGTTTCGCTGGCGAAGTTGTGACATTTTTCAGTCTTGCGAGACCACAGAGTTCGCGGTACACGTGGCTGGTTCACATCTGCTTTCGTAAGTACTCCGTGACTGCGGAGTCGTAGAGACGAAAACGCATTAAACCCGCGTACGAATACCAGCCTTGTCAGCCGTCGTCGCTCGCACAAACAAGCTGCTTGACAAACGGCCCAACAGCGGAAGAGGTGGCGCCGCTTGCTGTCATAAAATGCCCATTAGGTTGCCATAATTTTCCTTGAAGAATTGTTTAGGTGATTTATCCCATTCATACACAGCGTACGTAATTGTGTACATTACGAACTTGTAGGTAATTCTTGGTTGGCACTACACACTGTGAGGCTCAATGACCAATGATCTTACCTGTGGGTAAATTACTCGTAAACCGATCTTACTGGTCTAGGTCATAATTGGTTCATATAACTGTAGTCGAACCTACAGCCTACAGCTCATTGGCTGTGATGACGAAAGAAGTGTTATGTCTACTTAAGTACAGCACGCATCATAAATAGTTTTGTTTGCAACACCAGAAACCGTAAATTAAAGTAGGCCTGAAAGGGTTATTGGATATTTCTTTGTGGATAACTGAGCTCTTATGAAAACATCCTCAGAAACACTCTAACCCTTGCTTCTAACTGCAAATAGTTTATGTAAACACTTATCAATATTGGCAACGTGTCATAAAAAGTATTTTCATTTCTTATCGGGGGTGCCGTGGTGTAGTGGTTAGACTACTCGCATTACACCAAGGCAAACCGGGTTCGATTCCCAGCGGAATTACCCCTGTATATTCGCATGTGGGAATCACGCCGGACGATGCCGTTGGTCGAAGGGTTTTCTCGGGGATCTCCCGTTTCCCGCCCCTTCATTCCGGCGCTGCTTCACCCTCATTGGCTTTCAAGACCTCGATGTTAGGAGCTGCCTGAATCTCTCCACTCCACTCCGTGCTTCAGTTGTGGCTGCGCAAAGTAAAAGCACGAGGTCTTCTGAATCTTCTGGTTGAAATGGGCTCTAAACCAATGAACAGGAAGCGAAACACTTAATAATACAGGAGTGTGACCAACAACTGCTTACGCCATGAACTCCAACCACACACACACACACACACACACGTCGTCACTGGCCGATAGCAAGTCCCGAAAGCCTTTCGCACAATCAGCGCCTTATCTCTTTCAGGCACAAAACAACATATCATTTTGGCGTAGCAATCAACAAAGTTTTCGTTTGTAACTATATAATTATCAGTAAACCATAACTGTTACATATCTAAATCGCTGAACACGTGCTTGTGTTGGATGTTATTGTCAGCGAATGTTTATGAGAATGTAGTCCCGGCAACGGATGCCGCACACAGGTAAAGGATATTTCTTATCGGATGTCGTTTTCTGTGGTGTCCAGTGCACATCATTAAATCCACTCCATATCTCTCCTAGGGAGAGAAAAAAACTGTTGAGGGTTGTCATCATCATGGCAGTATCCAGTAGGTAGGGGCAGTGATATTTCGCGAATAGATTTCGAGACAAGATACAGTCCAAAGCACTGTAGAGTCATCCAGCTTCTTTGATTGGCTAAAAAATGTTCTGGCCCATGTTAACCGTTTGCGCAAGAATCACGAAGGTTCAGTGTCGGAGTTACTTAGTTCTGAGTGGCTTCGTCAAAGACGGGTACGGCACCAGCAACCAATGGAGGTACAACAACAGTTGAGGTGTGTATATAGTATTGAAGTCTTCTGTGTGCTCCAATTTTTACGAGAAAAGTCACTGGCCCTACCAGTAGACCGCTGTATACCTTGGGCTGATGATCCAGATCTCACGACATGCATTCAGGTGGCACCACCAGTTGGTCTGTACGATAGTCGTTCCAGTGGTCGGCCCTGATGATTGCGGGAAGATCCCAGTATGCATCCTTTGGTCTCATACCAGGCAACAAAGCAGGATTAGCTTTAGATTAATTCCAGTAGACCACAACTTGGGCTGATGATTCAGAGCTCGTGACATGCATTCAGGTGGCTCCACAAGTGGATCTGTGTGATAGTCCGTCCAGTGGTTGGCCCTGATTATTGCGGTAAGGTCCCAGTATGCATCTCTTGGTCTCACACCGACCAACAAAGCAGGACTGGCTTTAGATCAATTCCACAGGTGACTGGCACAGGTCCACAGCACAGTTACATGCTGAGGTAGGTCTGGTGTGCTATTAGCAGTCGGATACAAGGCTCGTTGTGTATTGTGTGCCATTGACAGCCACCCACCATCGGAGACGGTGTTTGCTGTGATACTGGCACTCTAGTCTATTCGCTATTTTTTCACCCTTTTTGAATCGCATCTTTGGAAAATCACCCCGTGTATGGCATGTTTGTTTGTTTCCTAAATATGCCATGTTTCACAATTTCAAGGACATTTCATACTTCTGTTAACATAAAATTACCTTATTGGTTAAGTTAAAACTTTTTTGATATTGTTTTTCTCCAAATTTTAATATTCCATTTATAATGAGCAGGGCCAGTGACTTTTCGCGTAAAAATCGGAGCACGCAGTAGACTTCAATACTATATACATATATCAGCTGTTGTTATACCTCCATTGGCTGCTGGTGCCGTTTCCGTCTTTGATCAAGCCACTCAGGACTAAGTAGCTCCGACATTGAACCTTCGTGATTCGTGTGCAAATGGGTAACACGGGCCAGAACATTTTCTAGCCAATCAAAGAAGTTGGACGATCCTACATTTCTTCGAACTGTATTTTGTCTCGAAATCTTTTCACAAAATATCATTGCCCCTAATAATAAGTATGAATAAAACAGGGAGAAAACTGTTGTGTTGGTAATGCCCAACGAGAAATACATATTTATGAAAAATATTGTTAAACTGAATGCGCGCGAATGTGGTGCGTTGTCCCTCTGGTGTAATTTCCCAGATTTAGTTAAGCTTTGTTTACATGAGGTGGAGGAATATCATTGAAGTAGAACTTTAGCAGTGTCTCAGAAAAGTTGGAAGTAACCATCGATGTACTATATTCTTTGATCACGCGAAGATTAATATGGCGTCTCTCTCTGTGAGGCAGTAAACTGATAACCGTATTTCATCTCAGAACAGAAATACGCCCAGGCCTATGAAGCTTGATTGCAGTTTGGCAGAATCGATATTGTGGCGTATTTATGGGTTCGTAATTTAGTTTTTATATCTGCACTGCAGCGTAAAGTCAACAGCTAGTTCTCTATAGACGTACTTTTAAAATTTTCGTTTTTAAAATACAAATAAGCAGGAAAAACTAAGAATCCATAATGGCAGGTGAAGCTTGCCTTTAAATCGCTAATTTTTGCCTTCGCCGCCGGCAGGTCCCCGAGAGATACGGGTATCGTTACATGACTGAAATTACGATCTGTCAAACTATACACACGTCAAAAACACAGTTTCTTAGCACCCTCTGGCTATACACGTCAAAAGGGATATTTTCGCAGCGGAAAGGGTAAAGCTGTACAGCAAGGCCACAGAACAGTATGCTGAGGGTGACCGGATGCGTCCTAGCAAAATGGCCTGACACGTTGGAAATATATCGCAGTGGTATTATGCTACCAGCATTCAGAATCGCACTTGCCACGTGCTTGACCAGTCAGAAGGGATGTGCACTATACTTTGGAGTAAACCACCATGTGCAATCACTTGCCAAGTGATATACTTGGGGATATAGAAATGGAAATTCCCCGTACACCGCGAACTCCAGCAAAATTATTCGCTGGCCAGTAATATGGCGCGACGCCATTCGCCAATATGTGCCTATGGTAATTTACTTGCCAGATAGCAGTCCAAACTGTAAGGAATCATACGCAGTACGCAGTAGCCAATCAAACAAAATGTTCACTTCAGACGCTTGCCCAGCCTATCAGCGTTTGGGTACGCCCACAGTAAAGGAACCGTCACGCAAATTAGCTTACGTGTACTTACCTTTAATGTGTTATCGTTCACATACCATCACGTAGCCAATAAGGGGCCACTCTGGTATAGTGTTCAGACTACTCGCCTCGCACCTAGGCGAACAGGTTTCGATTCTCGGCGGGATCGGCCTAGGATTTTCGCACGTCGGAATCGTGCCGGACGATGCCGCTGGTAGGCGGGTTTTCTCGGAGACCGCTCGTTTTCCCCGCCCTTGTATTCTGGCACTTCTCCATACTCACATCGCTTCACTCTCATCGGCTCTCAAGACTTCGATGTAAAGAGCCGCCCAAAACCTCTCGACTCCATTTCTGTTGTGCTTGCCTATTGTGAAACATAATTAGGGCCTGCATTGCAACGAAAGAATTTTTTGTTATAAACCGCATTAGTGCATGTAAAACTTTCTCTTGTATACAAAAACATTAAAATGCAACGAATGACAACCTCTGACACGAAACGGACTTTCCTCAACCGACAGCAGTCTTTTGCTACGTGCAGCGCAGGCCGTTAAGTCGCCTTAACGGTTCATGTTGCACTTCCTGTGCGACTTCACTCATACCGGACATTGTGGCTGGAAGAGTTGAAAATGCTGGCCGTCAACAGTGAAGCCGCTCCTTTGCACACCGAATGCCATTTATTCTAGCCGTCGCGATATTAACACAAAACAAATATTTAAAATAAAATCACTCACAAGTTTTTTTAACACTGCTCTTTATGTAGTGGTCATATAATTCGCCTCCCGCCACGGTGATCTGTGTTCGATTCCTGACCTGTCCCTCACAGCTCCGGAGGACCAAGCCGACGTTGCCTTTCCCAAGTGGATTTCTAAGGGAACGCCGTTATTCACCCTCCCCATCCCCCAAAATAATTTCTATCGCTGCTACATCTTAAGGCCTCCACCTGCGTAGCGCTTGAAAAGTTCTGCAGTGTGTTTTTAAATACACGTTTCCCCCACGAAAGTATTAAAGGCGTAGCCAATGTTGCAACCTACGAAAAGAAAACACACTTCAGAAGATGCCTGTTGAGTGCTTTCAAGGCGTCGCGCACTTAACGCCATTTTAGAACACTCTAACACAGCTACAAACTGATTTCTCAAAGCGTTATATCTCAAAATATACCCGTCAGATACAACAAAAGTACTCAAGGGCCGTGAATTGACCCTTGCGACAGGCTTTACACCAATAAAATGATAGGACCGCCACTTGGAGTCCAATAGCTAACATGCACTACGGCGATAACACTGTCAGTTGAAGGCCTTGTGTTCAGGGGCGATGGCGCACTTGAAGCGCCTAACAGAATAGCCCTTATCGCCCCCCGCGTTTAGTGGTCTCAAACGCGTGAGATAGATCCAGGTAGGCGTGTGTCTGAAGGTCGAATTCCATCACTATCGCATACGAACACCGACCTGAACGCTCGTCACTAATTTCAATCGGGAAATGTAATCGAAAATCAATATTGGTTGGCAGGACCACATATGGATGAGAAGAGGCTGGAGTTAACTGGAGACAGCTGCCCTACCCTGAGAACCTAACTGTCGCTGCACTGAGAGAACATCCAACAAAGTATTTTTTTTGTATAGGATTTATTTGCCCCGACAAAATATTTTGCTGAGAAGACAAAACTTGAAAAAGCAACTAAATTTATTTTGTTCGTCTAACAAAATACGAGCTTCGAATGGACGAAACCTCTGTGTCTGGCGAAAATAAATTAGACCGTCAACAAAATATTTTTTTGAAACAACTGTGTATATTTGTATCGCCACTACATTGGTTGCCTTCGTTCTGAAATACAGCTCGTCTATTTGTTTGCATTTTTTTGTGACAGTTATGATAGCAACAGTGTTATTGATGATTACTTATGGTACAAAAAACCCAATAAAAAAAGTTCAACAGGGAACGAAAAGTAAAGCTGTAAAAGTTGAAATATTTATTTGAACACGTCCGGTATTTGTAGTTTATATTGTCAAAACAAGGCCTCTGCCACTGGAAGACACTTTAGCAGAGGTTTCTAAGGCGTAGCACTTATGCTCAGATGATCTAGGTTCGATTCTCTGTCGGGATTTTTTTTATTAAACGAAACTATTTCATTTACGTACAGCCAAACTAATATTTAGTTGCATGAACTAAACATTTGTTTGGGACAACCAAATAAGAATATCAAAATAATTTGATTTCGACAACAAGATATTTCATTGCCCCTATACAAACAATTAATTTTGTTACGCCAAAAAAAAATTTGTTTTATTTAACCAAACATTTTTTCAGTGTGAAAAATGATTGTGACGAGACGAAAACGGGGGGAAGTGGGTGGTGGAGACGCAGCGGAATAAAGACGCGGNCAGTGTGAAAAATGATTGTGACGAGACGAAAACGGGGGGAAGTGGGTGGTGGAGACGCAGCGGAATAAAGACGCGGGAGTAAACGCGAGACTACCGAGAAAACCCTACACCACGACAGTGCCCGCCAACCTCCGGAGAGCATGAGGTCAAACCGGTCACCACCGAGATGGAAAGTCAGTGTCTAACCAGCTGAGCCAATCGCGGGCCACTTCCACAGTCATAATTATAATTAATACCTAGAAAGCGGAAAGATTCGCGAGTTCATCGACCTGTAAGGTAGACTTCACAGTTTGTTGTATACTGAAGCAGAAGTCAGCCCATTGATTGCTGTTGTAGTCAATGCGCGGTATCATAACAGTTTTTGAATCAAACCGTTTGAAAAATTACTCTCTATGTGACGTGCTTGGTTGCTTTCTAAATATGCAATGTTGCGCAAGCGTTTTGCACTTCAGTTATCACAAAAGTATTTGAGCTTTGGTTAAACTTGGAATTTAATTTATATTTTATCTAGATATAAATTATGATATTTAATTCATAATTAATATAAATAAAAGCATGGAGAAAAACAGTATGTTGGTGTTGCCTAGAAATAAATAGTTCTCACAACGATATTATTTAACGTGCGCATAAATACGGTGCGTTTTCGCTTTTTGTGTAGTTTTCTAGACTTCGTTAANTCACAACGATATTATTTAACGTGCGCATAAATACGGTGCGTTTTCGCTTTTTGTGTAGTTTTCTAGACTTCGTTAAACTTTGAGACGGAGGGCTTCAGAAAAAATAGAAGTAACCGTAAATAGGTTACAGCTTTAACATCGGGAATCAATAATCACAGAATACGTAAGACTACAGAGGTGAAACAGCAACCTATATCGAGAACTCCAAGCGTACGCGCCACCAAATAGGGAACATTTCGTAGCCTGCAATAGTCAGTCAGACAAAAAAGCTCATTTCCAGAGTCTCGCGCANTCACAACGATATTATTTAACGTGCGCATAAATACGGTGCGTTTTCGCTTTTTGTGTAGTTTTCTAGACTTCGTTAAGCTTTGAGACGGAGGGCTTCAGAAAAAATAGAAGTAACCGTAAATAGGTTACAGCTTTAACATCGGGAATCAATAATCACAGAATACGTAAGACTACAGAGGTGAAACAGCAACCTATATCGAGAACTCCAAGCGTACGTGCCACCAAATAGGGAACATTTCGTAGCCTGCAATAGTCAGTCAGACAAAAAAGCTCATTTCCAGAGTCTCGCGCAGCCAGTAGGTACGTCCACATCAAAAGCACCGTCCTTCCATTTAACTTCTGTGTACATGGGGCCGCGGTAGCTCAGCGGATAGAGTGGTCAACTCCCATCCAGGCGAATACGGTTCGATTCCCAGCGGGGTCGCTCCCGGATATTCGCAAGTAGGAATCGTGCCGGAAGAAGCCTCTGGGAGCCACGTTGGCTGCGCGGTTAGCCTGCTCGCCTCCCACCAAGGTGAACCGGGTTCAATCCCCAGGGTCACGCCCGCGTTTTCGCATATGGAAATCGTGCTGTACGATGCCGATGGTCGACGGGTTTTTTCGGGGATCTCCCGTGTCCCTTCTGCATGCATTCCGGCGCTGCTCCATTCTCACTTCGCTTCACCCTCGTCAGCTCTCAAGACCTAGTTGTTAAGGAAACCGCCTGCCTGGCACTCTAACTGCGTTTATGGAATGTTTGAGATCCAGGTTTTTTTACGAAAATAAAATACGTGCGTTCAATTTGCTGTTCTACGTAAAGAACACACTCTTCAGACTACGCATGCCGATTAATTTCAAACGTAACGCACACAAAAAANCATGCCGATTAATTTCAAACGTAACGCACACAAAAAAATTCATTTCAGAGCACTCCAACATAGTTAAGAAACGGCTTTTTTCAAAGCTCCGTATGTCAAAATATACGTTTAATTTACACATGGCAATAGTGGAGAGGCATGCACTAAATCTTGCTATGGACTTTTCACCAATAAAATTATAGCGTCAATGCCTTAAGTCCAATAGGGAGACACAGCGCGACGAGAACGAGAACACTGCACGCCAGTTCTGAGCCCTGCGTGTAGCGGCGGTGGCGCACTTGTAGCGCGTGCGAGTGCAGCCCTTATTATTCCCGCGCTTCTCGGCTTCAAACGCGGAAAAAGCTCCAGGCAGACGGGCCCCTTAAAAGTCGCCTCAGCCTCTCCACTCTATTTCTGTTTTCTTACCTATTCTGTACCATAATTATGGCCTGCTGTTTTTTGCTTTTTTATTTATTGGCTGAGGGTTTTCCAGGCCATGTCTGAGAACTTGTCACCGATTGCTAAAGGTATCACAAACTTATGAGCAATTAAGTTTGTCTTGTTCTCAAATGAACCAGGTAATTATTTAGTTCAGTAACNAAAGGTATCACAAACTTATGAGCAATTAAGTTTGTCTTGTTCTCAAATGAACCAGGTAATTATTTAGTTCAGTAACAGTAGCAGCATCTGTAGGTGCTCGAACTCACAAGATGCGTAACACTAATCACTTTTCCCGGAAAAGAAATCTCGCATTTCCCTTTCACATGCCAAAGCTGTCGTGGATCTAAGCCTGAAATGCGAAGACTGACAATGCTCAAATGCAGGAGTTACATCGGCATAAACATGGAATTAGAATGAAAAAANAAAGGTATCACAAACTTATGAGCAATTAAGTTTGTCTTGTTCTCAAATGAACCAGGTAATTATTTAGTTCAGTAACGGTAGCAGCATCTGTAGGTGCTCGAACTCACAAGCTGCGTAACACTAATCACTTTTCCCGGAAAAGAAATCTCGTATTTCCCTTTCACATGCCAAAGCTGTCGTGGATCTATGCCTGAAATGCGAAGACTGACAATGCTCAAATGCAGGAGTTACATCGGCATAAACATGGAATTAGAATGAAAAAAATCAATTTGGAAAGTGTACCTTACAAGGGCAAGGTTTCTCGCAAAACACTACCAATTTCTTACAGTAAAACATTTATCTCTTGCATAATCTTTGCATACAGTAATTGACTAAAATAATATCAATTTTTGCTCCAAAGGATACAGCAGTTAAGAAACAAAATCTCATATTAAAGGGGCCGTGGTGGCTGGGCGGCAAGAGTGCTCGGCTCCCACCTAGGCAAACCGGGTTTAATCCAAGGTCGTGTCACTTCTGGATTTTCGCAAGTGGGAATCGCGTCGGATGATGCCGCTGGTAGGCGAGTTTTCTCGGGTACCTCCCGTTTCACCAGCCCTTGCATTCCAGTGCTGCTTCATTCTCGCCTAATTTCACACTCATCGTCCCTCGAGACCTTGTTGTTAAGAGGCACCCAAATCTCTGAACTCAACAACTTATATTAAACTGAAAAAAAAAACCGCCTCAGGTAAATTTTATAGCTCCAGAAATGTACTAACACCATCTTTAAAAATACAAATTTTGAAAACAATACGCGATTTTACGTATTTAGGTTATGTAAATATTTCCAATGATTTTCGCATATAAGAAAATTGTAAAATTCTTGCAAGTCATGTTATTGCTTACTTATGGGGAACTATGAAACTCTAAAATATATTTTATATTAATGATATTATATAACTGGTCGTAAAAAAAAGATGTGTTTCACGTGTATATGTGTAACAATACGCTGGAACATGATATCCATAACGGTTCCGCCTAGTCGAAAATTTTTTCGAGTGATATACTAGAACATAAGACTGGTATAGTGCTATTCAGACAACACAAAACGCTAAGGGTGACACTAGCCGTCGCATTCATGGTGGTATCGCCTCTACGAACGATCCATTGAACTGCCGTGAAGTCTGTTCGTTGGAAAGACCGCGTTGCTGCAGTAACTAGAGCGCTTGCCTCCTACCAAGGGGAACCGGGTTAGATTCCCAAAGGGGTCGCTCCCGGATTTTTGCACGTCGAAATGGTGCCGGACGAAGCCTATGGTCAGCGGGTTTTCTCGGAGATCTCCAGTTTCCCCCGCTCTTGTATTCAGGAGCTACTCCATATACACCTCTCTTCACTACCATCGGCTCTCAAGGCCTCGTTGATAAGATTACTTTTTACTAAAATATTATCTGTGGAATCTTTATTTCCGCGATCACGCTTATCTCAGTACATAAATGTTCCTGGTTAAGAAATTTTTACTAGGAATGTTAAAAACCAATAATCTAATCCCTTAATTTTATCTTATTAGTAGAGACCTGAAAAATCTNTGCCTGAAATGCGAAGACTGACAATGCTCAAATGCAGGAGTTACATCGGCATAAACATGGAATTAGAATGAAAAAAATCAATTTGGAAAGTGTACCTTACAAGGGCAAGGTTTCTCGCAAAACACTACCAATTTCTTACAGTAAAACATTTATCTCTTGCATAATCTTTGCATACAGTAATTGACTAAAATAATATCAATTTTTGCTCCAAAGGATACAGCAGTTAAGAAACAAAATCTCATATTAAAGGGGCCGTGGTGGCTGGGCGGCAAGAGTGCTCGGCTCCCACCTAGGCAAACCGGGTTTAATCCAAGGTCGTGTCACTTCTGGATTTTCGCAAGTGGGAATCGTGCCGGATGATGCCGCTGGTAGGCGAGTTTTCTCGGGTACCTCCCGTTTCACCAGCCCTTGCATTCCAGTGCTGCTTCATTCTCGCCTAATTTCACACTCATAGTCCCTCGAGACCTTGTTGTTAAGAGGCACCCAAATCTCTGAACTCAACAACTTATATTAAACTGAAAAAAAAAANAGTCCCTCGAGACCTTGTTGTTAAGAGGCACCCAAATCTCTGAACTCAACAACTTATATTAAACTGAAAAAAAAAAAACCGCCTCAGGTAAATTTTATAGCTCCAGAAATGTACTAACACCATCTTTAAAAATACAAATTTTAAAACAATACGCGATTTTACGTATTTAGGTTATGTAAATATTTCCAATGATTTTCGCATATAAGAAAATTGTAAAANAAAACAATACGCGATTTTACGTATTTAGGTTATGTAAATATTTCCAATGATTTTCGCATATAAGAAAATTGTAAAATTCTTGCAAGTCATGTTATTGCTTACTTATGGGGAACTATGAAACTCTAAAATATATTTTATATTAATGATATTATATAACTGGTCGTAAAAAAAAGATGTGTTTCACGTGTATATGTGTAACAATACGCTGGAACATGATATCCATAACGGTTCCGCCTAGTCGAAAATTTTTTCGAGTGATATACTAGAACATAAGACTGGTATAGTGCTATTCAGACAACACAAAACGCTAAGGGTGACACTAGCCGTCGCATTCATGGTGGTATCGCCTCTACGAACGATCCATTGAACTGCCGTGAAGTCTGTTCGTTGGAAAGACCGCGTTGCTGCAGTAACTAGAGCGCTCGCCTCCTACAAAGGGGAACCGGGTTAGATTCCCAAAGGGGTCGCTCCCGGATTTTTGCACGTTGAAATGGTGCCGGACGACGCCTATGGTCAGCGGGTTTTCTCGGAGATCTCCAGTTTCCCCCGCTCTTGTATTCAGGAGCTACTCCATATACACCTCTCTTCACTACCATCGGCTCTCAAGGCCTCGTTGATAAGATAATTTTTTACTAAAATATTATCTGTGGAATCTTTATTTCCGCGATCACGCTTATCTTAGTATATAAATGTTCCTGGTTAAGACATTTTTACTAGGAATGTTAAAAACCAATAATCTAATCCCTTAATTTTATCTTATTAGTAGAGACCTGAAAAATCTGNATTTTTACTAGGAATGTTAAAAACCAATAATCTAATCCCTTAATTTTATCTTATTAGTAGAGACCTGAAAAATCTGCGGATTGATTTTGGGACAAACTAGAATTCAAAACAAGTGTATTTATAAAACTTNTTAGTAGAGACCTGAAAAATCTGCGGATTGATTTTGGGACAAACTAGAATTCAAAACAAGTGTATTTATAAAACTTAAACCATTGGTCCACGTGGTGTTTGACACCTCCTGGAGAACGGCGGCCCAATCGCCGCCTTCCACTGTGACAGCAGACAAACAACGTGCAGTGGATATTGGCACATTCGTACGTAAGACTGTAGGGTCTAGCCTGCAGGTCATTGAACTCGCGAATTTTGCAGGTCCCTACTTATCAGGCATGTTTAAAATAAAAAAGCGTGAAAATGGTAAAAATGAATAAATATAATTTTTTTTTAGTTTGCGTGCGCAACTTCCTTGGATGGCAGGAGAAAAGTACACCATACGGGCCTAGTTTAACATCTNTTAGTAGAGACCTGAAAAATCTGCGGATTGATTTTGGGACAAACTAGAATTCAAAACAAGTGTATTTATAAAACTTTAACCATTGGTCCACGTGGTGTTTGACACCTCCTGGAGAACGACGGCCCAATCGCCGCCTTCCACTGTGACAGCAGACAAACAACGTGCAGTGGATATTGGCACATTCGTACGTAAGTATGTAGAGTCTAGCCTGCAGGTCATTTAACTCGCGAATTTTGCAGGTCCCTACTTATCAGGCATGTTTAAAATAAAAAAAGCATGAAAATGGTAAAAAAAAAAATATATATATAATTTTTTTTAGTTTGCGTGCGCAACTTCCTTGGATGGCAGGAGAAAAGTACACCATACGGGCCTAGTTTAACATCTGGGATTTTATCGCATGGAATTAAGTTTCATTGTTACAGACCTAATTTGCAGAGTGCAGCGCAAAGACGGGAACACCGGACGCTTTGCGCGTAAGTGCGATGAGGCGCAAGGCGTGCGTGCTGGTGCCGCCCGTATTGCCCCCTCACTTACGGGTCTTGAACACGCAAAACAGCGTTACTTCACCACACCACCTTGTTTACTGGCAGGTAAAGCTGAACCTCTCGTCGACAGCTGGGTTGTTAGACGCGAAAGAAATTTCTCAGGCAAACAAAAACAACGACGTAATTTACAATGGCCTATAAAGGATGTTGACGGTTAAATAAGCACTTTTAGAATCAACCTTTTAAAAAAACATCATTACCTCGTACCTACGTGTATTTTAAAGGTGCACAACGGTTGGCGTACGGCTCGTAAATTTGGTAAAGATGGATAGAAAGTAGTTCAAACTATTTACGTTGGATTAAAAGGACTAGATAAAATTTTGTGGCTATTGAAATTATTTATTTTACTTTCTTTTTTTTTTTTTGTGCACGTCATTGTGATAACTAGCATATTTGTAAAATATTAACTTTTACAATAATGTTACCGGTTCACTTTGCCGACGCATTTATAAAGTGATCAGGACCATGGAAATGTCAATTTTACTTGGCGTGGAAGAATACACAGTGTACATACAAGTAAATCTTAAGCAATGCTTCCAAAAGTGCTCAGTTTACCATGGGCAGTCTTCATCAAGCATCCATCCCGGCATTCGCCTGGAGTGATTTCGGAAAGCGACGAAAAATAGAGATGAATGTGGCAGAACTGGGAATTGAACCCAGATACTTCCGAATGCAAGTCCATTGGGCACACTCGCTCGCTTTCTCCTGTATAATTAACTACAATTTTCCGTCAAACGAGTTTTTTTTTGTTACGCGTTCGAAATTACGTAACGTCCAAAGGCTGTGTTCCGCGGGTAAAAATAAAAATCGAGTTTTCCTTCTTTTAATCCCACTTCAGTGTTAGTATTATTGTTGTAAATCATTACAGCATTGATGAAATAGGTCTAGTTATTGTGTTAGGTTTTTAATTTGGAAAGTGGCAAGTGGTTTTAAAACAATAATAATAAACGCCAAAAGAATACTAATGTTTAGATGAGTCGCACTTGTTTACTGGTGCGTCGCTACTTAACTATGGTCATCTGGGTTTTTAAAGTAAATATTTATCATCGTGAAATACGCCAATTAGTCTTTCAGGAAATAACACGCCGAGATGATAAATCGTTTTCTGTAATGTTCTCTCAATCATGTCTCGGAATTTTTCTGTTTTCCAAACACACATCTGGCGTTATTTTATACCGTAGCTGCTAAACCATTTAAAAACATGAACAGTTTGCCAGGCAATTAGCAAAGTGTGTGCCCTTCTGAAATAGACTTTAATAAATCTTCTCGCGGAGGACCTTGCAAACCAGTTTTAAGCTCCCATTAAATTATTCCCTTCCAACCTCAACGTTGATCGAATTAAATTATCTCTCTGGTTCACAAATCCCAACGCAATCGAATCTTTTTTCTTTTTACAGGTTTTAGATTTAATTAGCCGTATCAGGTTGCTTTCTTAATTGCACGTCGTACTCTGAAACCGGTCGTTACTGATAGTTTTGATCGTTTACCGTGTCTTAATGTAAGATTTTTCCTTCATATTCGCTTAATTTTGAGCATTAGTTAAGATAATTATCTTAATAGTTAAAAGCCAAGACGGCCACTCACGTAACTACAAGTCTAGAGTTGTCACTGCATATGAACATTTACTTAGCGGTGATGTCATTTAAACTGGTACTCGAACCACAGGTCGCATATTTGATAGAGTGTCACGTTTCTAATTACTGTACCAATGTGTCTTCCGAAAGAATGCGGGGCCCATGAAAAAATCGACGTCAAAGATAATAACAAAAAAAAATGTCTTCACAAAATTTGTGATTTTGCTTGGAAATGTCACAAACTCGTAGTGATCTGCTGTTAATTTTCTAGTTATTAAATTGTTTAACTGATGCCCCGCTTGAATATATAAACCAAGCGGCGAGGTGATTATATGAGTGATTTGTAAGCAAACAGATATCATGTGGTTATATTTTGGCAAGTATTCGCCTATCCTAAGCATTAATTAAGTAATATCCACTGGTTATTCTTTCTCAAGCATTCCCCTATCATATGTGATATTTATTGTGACATGTTGACTGAGATATATAAAGGTATATTATGTATTTATTTAATAAATTTTTATCAAAATACTGGGTTTGGCTTATTCTTTTGGAGTTTCTGAGGACCTGTTGGCAAATTTTTATTGTTTTTCCTATAAAAATATGGACGAATATATTTTTTTTCTCGTAAGCAGTTTTTCTAATTATGAAGCCTCAAAATAGGCAACTTTAAGGCAGTGCTTTTTCTGGCAGACTTCAGAATAATCGTGCAATGACCACACTTCAGTGTCATTATGAGATCATAACCAGAAAGACGGAAAACCTTTAAAATGAGAATAACAACTATGTTCTATAACCCGAGGCATAAATATTTTATTGTCAGGTCACGTGCTACGTAAATGTATTAATAAAAATTCAGCAAGGTTTTTTTAATTGCCTGAAACGAGAATGTATTCATCTTGATCACTGAATCACATGTCTCAAATAATTAAATGCATATTAACTTACAACGCTCAATTAACACACCTTCCTGTTTGTTTACCGTTCACAAATGCTATTTTGTTGACGTGTGCATTAAAAAATTTAATGAATGTCGGAATAATTGCTTTGAAATAAATAAAACATTCTAAACATCTCAACACTTCGAAATGAGCTTAATACGTGTATCTCAGTTTAAAACGAGTGTTATATTGCTGTAGAATGCATACGTAATTAGATAAAAAAATAATTATCGTCTCGGGAGTAACTTATTGCCCTTTACTCTATTTATAGCATTATTGATCACAACAGCTACCCACNTAATAATTATCGTCTCGGGAGTAACTTATTGCCCTTTACTCTATTTATAGCATTATTGATCACAACAGCTACCCACTAGTAAACATACAAAATTAATTGATGTATGTTGCCAGTACCTTGTTTATATTCTGCTCGCCTGGAGGGTATACTGTCCCCACAACGAAGCGGAGTACGCCGGGTTGCAGAGCACCCAGAGGTAGACGGGGGGGCCCCTCTTCAAGATGACTCGAGGTTCAGGACCAGATTCACACGAGAATCCTACGTTGCGCCGGCAGCGTCCATATCAGCCAGCGAAAAACTGGGTTACCAGGTTCATCGATGCGTGCGAAATTCCGCTCCTCGAAGCTTCCCGAACAGTCCNTACTGTACCAATGTGTCTTCCGAAAGAATGCGGGGCCCATGAAAAAATCGACGTCAAAGATAATAACAAAAAAAAAATGTCTTCACAAAATTTGTGATTTTGCTTGGAAATGTCACAAACTCATAGTGATCTGCTGTTAATTTTCTAGTTATTAAATTTTTTAACTGATGCCCCGCTTGAATATATAAACCAAGCGGCGAGGTGATTATATGAGTGATTTGTAAGCAAACAGATATCATGTGGTTATATTTTGGCAAGTATTCGCCTATCCTAAGCATTAATTAAGTAATATCCACTGGTTATTCTTTCTCAAGCATTCCCCTATCATATGTGATATTTATTGTGACATTTTGACTGAGATATATAAAGGTATATTAGGTATTTATTTAATAAATTTTTATCAAAATACTGGGTTTGGCTTATTCTTTTGGAGTTTCTGAGGACCTGTTGGCAAATTTTTATAGTTTTTCCTATAAAAATATGGACGAATATATTTTTTTTCTCGTAAGCAGTTTTTCAAATTATGAAGCCTCAAAATAGGCAACTTTAAGGTAGTGCTTTTTCTGGCAGACTTCAGAATAATCGTGCAATGACCACACTTCAGTGTCATTATGAGATCATAACCAGAAAGACGGAAAACCTTTAAAATGAGAATAACAACTATGTTCTATAACCCGAGGCATAAATATTTTATTGTCAGGTCACGTGCTACGTAAATGTATTAATAAAAATTCAGCAAGGTTTTTTTAATTGCCTGAAACGAGAATGTATTCATCTTGATCACTTAATCACATGTCTCAAATAATTAAATGCATATTAACTTACAACGCTCAATTAACACACCTTCCTGTTTGTTTATCGTTCACAAATGCTATTTTGTTGACGTGTGCATTAAAAAATTTCATGAATGTCGGAATAATTGCTTTGAAATAAATAAAACATTCTAAACATCTCAACACTTCGAAATGAGCTTAATACGTGTATCTCAGTTTAAAAAAAGTGTTATATTGCTGTAGAATGCATACGTAATTAGATAAATAATAATTATCGTCTCGGGAGTAACTTATTGCCCTTTACTCTATTTATAGCATTATTGATCACAACAGCTACCCACTAGTAAACATACAAAATTAATTGATGTATGTTGCCAGTACCTTGTTTATATTCTGCTCGCCTGGAGGGTATACTGTCCCCACAACGAAGCGGAGTACGCCGGGTTGCAGAGCACCCAGAGGTAGACGGGGGGGCCCCTCTTCAAGATGACTCGAGGTTCAGGACCAGATTCACACGAGAATCCTACGTTGCGCCGGCACCGTCCATATCAGCCAGCGAAAAACTGGGTTACCAGGTTCATCGATGCGTGCGAAATTCCGCTCCTCGAAGCTTCCCGAACAGTCCGCGCGTGTGAAAAGGGCCACTTCGCAATTACGTATGTATTTTTTTTTCTACGGCGAGGTGTGTGTACTCTTGTGTGACCGCGTGAGATGACGTCGGACGTGAACTGGGACTAAATGACCGCTCCGGGCTTCGACCAGTCGCCCGCTGCCCACTGCGACCGACTGAACCAGCCGATCCGTCGGTACCTGTTGCTATCCCCGCCCCCCTCCCTTCGGAATAGTAAGCTATCTGCGCATGCGGAGACACGCCCACTTCCCCACTTCCACGCACGCGCTCCCTCCCCTCCCTTCCTCGCGGGACCCTGACAAGATCCCCCGTCATCACGGCGTTCACATTTTCTCTCCCATTCAGCGCGTGGAAGCGCAAGTGGCGAAGGGAGAGAGCCAGTTTCATTCAAAAATATATATATATTCCCCTGGCGGCGCAGGAAACAATTTACACGGTGCACGTTAAAGATTCTTTTTCTTAAGGGCAATGGAGAACGAAATCAGTATATTTACAAAATGTTTGGAAAAAAAAACTTACATAGGTTTTTTTTTTTGGCACAAGACAGATAACAATTTTAAATACATGCTTACATTGTTATATATTCACTGCCTACATTATTTTCGGAGTACTTGTAGAAGATAGTTAAGAATATCTTATTTCTTATCTTGCACTATCGAAAAATGACAATGATAAATATCTATAAACCCTTATGACGAAAATGGTGTCCTCTTCAATAACCAAACATGTCATGGGACAGCCATGGTCGCGTGAGTGAATTTGTCACAGAAATTATTATCTGCACTTAGACCCGGTAATTACGAGTCATTAGTGTAACGATGTAGAAAGTAACACATTTATTAAATTTGTTTCGCAGCTCACAAAACTATTTTTAAATTCTATTAAAACCTTTTACTATATATATATATATGTATATATGCAAATATATACCGAATCAATGACAAAGTTATGACATGCAGTTTTTTTTTTATCCTTAAGCCTGCAGTTTTATATTTGATTCCACACTTAAGGTACCAACGAGTTCAAATCGCTTACACTACTAGAAAAAAACATCCGTGAAATCGCAGAAACGTGCTTCTGTAAATCAACCAGAAACTTTCCTCACAGAACTTTCTGTGAATTCGTGGAAAGTCTTTGTAAATTTGATAGTTACGTATTTTGCATACCCGGTTTAAAAAAAGGGATAAAAATAAATTAAAAATTATCGTCGCACGAGTGTTCCACTGTGTATAATAACGCCTTTTTTTTGTTGGAATGGTTTGTTATAGTGCAGGATTCCAAAACGAAACAAAAATATGTTAAGACACATGCTCTCAAAACTTGCCTATCCGAATTTTATGATAACATACGTTTGTTACTTGCAGTGAAGTAATGCGCGTAACTTGTTCAATTTCTAGTAATGTTCGAGTGTTTGAAGTGTTTGTTGTTTATTGCTACAACCCTAATGGGATAAGCTGGGAGAATTACTTTTATTTTTAAATCATTCATATGCGGAACCTGCAGATTATACTCCAATGTAAAAACGCTTCCTTTGCTGCAACACATGATATGTTGCCGCAGAGAAAGATTTGTTTAAATATGAACGTCTGCAAAGTAGGCTTGCCACAAACACAATTTTTGTTCCATCTCTATAGTAATGACTATGATAATCTTGCATTGTCTTTACACTAGCACAGTAGGCGTCTTTGTGGTAATGTCAGTTACGCTACAAGAAATTGTGATCTGAAAAAAAAAACTGAATAGTAAAAAAGAGAGAATTAACAAATTTTTACAAAATATATTCGCTGAAAAAAAAAAGAAAAAAAAGATGCAGAATATGTTGGTTTATTAAAGTTTGCGTCGATACAACAGACACGTACTGAAAGATACAACGAACGACAGAACGTCTTCAATACCGTCAAATCGTCCCCTTTGGTTCGAAGTACTATTTCTTTACTGTGGAAAAAATCAGCCCAAAGTATGTTAACTTATTTACTGTAAAATAAGGCAATGTTGCCGTAAAACAGATACCTAGAGAAATTCATCCTTCCTCGATTGGAATCAGTTTTATCTAATTTTACAAACCACCTCTGAAAGTTTTTATCGAATGTGGGATTCTCATATCAACCTCCGATAATGCTATACCATTGACATTGCCATCAACATCATTCAAAGCACACTTCTGTTTCCATCATATTTTGACATAGTCGTGCTACTTTTTACAATTTTCTTGCGCTATTTTTCGATGCTGCTACGTACTCGCCGTACGCAGCAGTGCCGGAACGCAAGCGCAGGAATAAATTGGAGACCTCCTAGGAAGCCCGCCGATCAACGGCATCGTCCGGCACGATCCCCAAGTGCGAAAATCCGGGAGTGACCTCGCCGGGAATGAAACCTGATTACCCTCGGATGGGAGGCGAGCGCTCCGGCTCCTGACCCACTGCGACCACTTGAATAAATGGGTTTAAGTTGCGCGAATACCGTGGCAGCTGCTGGCACGATAAACCTTCTGGTTGTATTGGCAAAGAATGCTTCGTGTGGCCTCGACACTCGTATAAGTAGGGTCGCCTGTTTTTCACGGAAATATCTCATGACAAGTTGTACTCCAAAACATGTTAGTTGAGAACCAGTATCGCGGTTTTAACTCACGCGCGTCTTAAGTGTAGACGCCAGCCAGTCACGGACCCTCAGTGTCGGGCTAACTTTATTCTGATTGGCCCAGTCTAGTAGGAAATGTCTTCTCACATAGACACCCAGCCAATAGACACAGACAATTTGCAAGCTCTCGCGTAAGAAGTTGAAGTCTAGCTTGAGCATAAATCTTTTCCCGAAAAACAGGTGACCCTAGCTATAGGTAGGGCCAGTGACCTTTCACGTTAAAATCTGAGCACATGGTAGACTTCAATACAATATACATACCTCAGCTGTTGTTATGCCTCCATTGGCTGCTGGTGCCGTGTCTGTCTTTGACCACGCCACTCAGGACTAAGTAACTCCGTCACTGAACCATCGTGATTCGTGCGCAAACGGTTAACACAGCTCAGAACATTTTTAAGCCAATAAAAGAAGCTGGACGACCCTACAGTGCTTTGAACTGTATATTGTCTCGAAATCTTTTCGCGAAATATCACTGCCCCTAGTTATAATAAATACGGGGGTTGTCGTATTTTACGTATAAGGGGCTCGTTCCTATTTTTCATCATTACCAAGAATGTTTCCGTATACTGACTGTACGTGTCTGTAAAATGATC
Organism: Clitarchus hookeri; assembly: GCA_002778355.1. Classification (NCBI taxonomy): domain Eukaryota; kingdom Metazoa; phylum Arthropoda; class Insecta; order Phasmatodea; family Phasmatidae; genus Clitarchus; species Clitarchus hookeri. Next base: position 344,956 of record NQII01002530.1, on the reverse strand, counting down.
GGTGAATATACTAACATTTTTATAAGCGCTGTTCTGTAACAAACGCACGGTCGCGTGTTAGCACTCACATGCACGTTTCATTGCAGAAAACACCTGTGGTATTGCAGTGAGTTATCTGGCGAAACGTCCAGATCTCTTCAAAGTAAGTAAAAATTTACAAACTATCCGGAGAAAAAATATTAAGCACCGCGTAATTACAGTTTATGTACTGCGGCCTTCATTCATTGTTTATTGTTTGTGCAGAGCAACTCATAATATTTATCTTTGTTTTCGAAGAAATTGTGGCATATGGTTTTGCGTGCTTCGAATGCACGCATAGGGAAAATCAAACGGAAAATATGATGGATTATAAGTGTCAGCGTAAATAAAGGAATGCAGCCTGTGTCAATATGGCGGCTCTTAAACACGTTCCTTGCACTGCTTGTTAAAGTTCAAGGAGACAACTAAACACTTAATTATGGATAACATACAGTAGGTGTTAAGACAGAAGAATTCATTCTGGAAGCGGGAACTTCGTTTATTATTTTTTCGCCAAACATTCCTTAAATAGCAGACTGCCAGCAAACGAGAAAACGTGTTCCTCTTGCGTCCGTGAAAGAAAGAAAAGTGTTTACGAGTAACTTTTTTTATATCTGCTATTGGTGCCGGTTAAACTTTTATGTTGCCTTTTTATGTTTGTTCTGGAGTATTAAATAAGCAGTAAAGAAATTAAATCTGCCAACCCTACAAGATCGTAAAGATTCGTTACACAGTAAACGTCTTTTTAAATATAAATTTCTGTTATATTGAAATACTTCTGCATTAATTTCTGCGCGTTTAATTAATGCGTCCGTGTTTTCACAGTTTATGTCTTAAATTTGCAAGTAAAATTCTCACGTACATATAAAAACAGTTGAATTAAGTGATTTGTGGTTATGGTGTCTATAATGTCCTTGCCATGTATTTCAAAGTTTTGGCATTGTTCTTGAATTTTGCACGTGGTATGTATTGAATATATTTTTAATATGTCGAGTATTAGTGTATTTATATATGCATGCCACTCAGTTATGGTATAATAGGTAAGTAAAGTGTAAATAACAATTATTTTGAATTTTTTAAAAGTTAATGGCCTTACTACGTAGTTAAGAATATATATAATAATTGTTTAAAAATAATACATATTATTTTCTACTGTCATATAACTGAAAATAGGGCAATCTATTTCATCACAAATGACAATTTTTGGAAATAGGTTATTTTGCGTAAGGTGTCATATTTACATTATAATAATAAGGTTTGTTTTCTTATTAAGAGAGACTGAAGAAATATATTAGAACGTTGACTATTTCAAAACTGTTCGAGATATATTTACAATGTCGTGACAATGATTCATTAAACTCTATACAATAAAAATTCCGTAGAAATCACAATGGATCTTTGTTTTACTTTGAATAGCTGACATAGTTATTCTTGTGGCCTAAGATGGTTGGTTTTTAAAGACACCGACTTATTGCAAAATCAAAGTGTCAAGACACATACCGAAACGCAGAAGCATATTATCACTGTCGTGATTGGTCGGCACATTTCCAACACGGATTTGCTGCTCTCAGACAAATCACCTACACTCAGCTGTCTTGCGGATCAACTTTAATTGCTAAGAGTGTTAGCTTTCAGTGATAAGAGAAAATACGAGTGTCCATATCTGCATTAAGATCGCGATTACGACAGGTTCGCCTGTGGCTTAGAAACGAGTTGTTGAGTTGAGAGATTTGGGTGGCTCTCAACAACGAGGTATTGAGAGCCAATGAGGGTGAAATGAGGTGAGAATGGAGCTGTGCCGGAATGCAGGGGCGGGGGAAATGGGAGATCCCGAGAAAACCCGCTGGCCAGCGGCATCGTCGGGCACGATTCCCACTTGCAAAAATCCTGGAGCGACCACGGCGGGAATCGATCCCGGTGCATCTAAGTTGGAGGGGAGTAGTTTCTGTTACACAGGAAGTGAGTTTAATTGTGTAGGTACACAGTAAACATCAGAATATGGCATCCAAGAATGGAATTCTCTCATTTGCTGAGAGATATCTTTCTTTGTTTAGACTATATTCCATAGACACGTAAACAACTGTTGCTAATAACATCAAACAAGAGTAGACAATACTGAAACTAGTACAGTACCAAACCAAAAACTTTTATGTTGCAAAGCCTAAAATTACGTTTTTTTATGTGCCTGTAAGAGTTAATGTTAATATTATATTAACATAGGAACAATTATTTTTTAAAACAAAAATACATGCCTGTGGATAAATTAGAAGTACCTAAGAAATTATGTCACTTTCAAAACAGTTAATTTTGACAGGACTGTTGGCAAACTGTGATTTAGCATTGGAGACACGCTCAGAAAATGGAAATCCGTCTACGTCAACTTTAACGACGTAACGAGTGACGTCACAGCTCCCAGTGCCACTGTCGTACAGACAGCAGAAAAGATGTGAAGAAGATACGGAGGCATTGCAGTCGTGTTCGGAAAATTAGACCATCTGAAACAAAGAGTTGCTTCGCCCTTTCAGAACATCTTCAATTTACGGTTTAAGGAGTTACAAACAAAGAAAAATTATGACGTGTGCTGCACTTAAGTGGACACAACACTTGTTTCGTTGTCACAGCCAATGAGCTGAAGTCTATATGTTTGGCTACAGTTATATCAACCAATTATGACCTTGTCCAGTAAGACGGTTTGCAAATCATTCACCGACAGGTAAAATGATTGGTCATTGAGCTTCGCAGTCTGCAGTACAAACACGAAATTACCTACAAGTGTGTAATGTATGCACATGTGCACACTGGGCCTGAATGGGCTAAGAGAAGTTGAGAGATCTTAGGAATCCTCCACCGTATTTTGTTACATTCACTTGAGAATTTAGCGGTTTTCCATGCTCACGTTAACTTTTTCTTTGGGACTCTCATAAACCCTGTTCAACTAAAAACATAACCTTTTTCCAAAGTTAACTTCTTAATAATAATAGAGGAGGAAAAATTGTAAACGAAACTACCATTTTTTACCAGTATCTTCATATAAAGCAAGTTGTACAATCTGAGGCTTATCGAGGCTTAAGGAGTTTCTCAGCTCATATTTGAGAGAAAAAATCGTGCAGTCAAGAGGTATGAAGGTTGGCTGTATCAGCTTGCACCTTTCGGGTACGGTCGTAACCTGAGTAGAATGCCACGTCCTGGGAACAGCGACGGAACCCGTGACTCATGTAGATCTGTCAGTAATTCAAAATTTGTCTGTATTAGGAGTATAAAGAATTCAGTTTCCGTTTTGCAACGGAAGTGTCAAAAACCTTTCGAATGCACTTGCTGCCTGTTTTGGCGTATTTGTGGATGGCGAGTTCTACGTAGTGTTCTTAATCACTTATTTTTAATGTAACTATACGTAATCATTTCATAACTGGTAACATGGGTGCTGGTAAATAATATATTACGATAAATCTCTGCGATAACTTTAAAACCATGAATTCTGTTCCAGTTGTTCTGCAGTAAACACTTTTACTGCTGCAGATTTAGGTACAAATAGGTATAACGTACTTCAGTTGTTCAATTTAGTATTAAAACCTTCTTCTTAGTTTAAAATATGCGAAAATGGGAAGCAAAAGTCAATTAGGGAAAGCTGTGCCTATCTCAACCGATTTTAACGATTCCTATGCTCGTATTTTGGTAAACTGTGATTTGCACGAGCACAAAGAACGTTTGAAGTCATAGTTGAAACTGTTATTGCAAAATGGAAAATATGTAGTCGCAATCAAATTTAACCAGAACGGAAGAATTATAAATGGTTTGATATCAGTGCGGATTTCCTTGAGAAACCGCCACAAAACGTGGTCGCCCAAAAAGCATGTACTGTAAGGCAAGCAAGCGAACAAAAAAAAGGCATCCAAAACTGATACTTATCTTGTATTTAGAGTCCTTTCTAGGCAAAACGCGTACGGGCTGTTTTTAGACGCACGGCTGCTGCGGTAATTCAACAGCTTGGAATGGAACATATTTCTTGAAATGGAACTGAGCCTAAGAGCGGATATTTTTCCGCTGTGGTTTTAAGAACGCAACATGGTCTATTCTGAACCGCCGTGAGGAATGAAGCAGCTGGCATTCAATAGTTGGGCGCCCACTAGCGGACAATTAAACGTTTTCTTTGAAGTTTGGTCTCTACACAAGGGCTGTTCTGTCCAGAGCAATGTCTACTGAGTCTGATCTCTTTGATACAGAGAAGCTAATGACAAATGTCGAAAGAAGGCTGCTTATATACAACAAACATTTGCCTGCATACAGTGATAGAAATACGATGGGGGAGCTGTACAGTAATAATAATATCAATAATTTTAATTACGTGTTTCGAGTCCACCTGAACGGCGAGAGCGACAAAGTCCTGGTAGGAGAACACTAGAGATTAAGGAAGTGAAGAAGGAATCATCCAGGGCGATTTTGGAAAACAGAAAACAGGTTTGCTGGACCGGCAATCGAACCCGAGCCTTACCTAATGCGAGACCAGTGGTTTACTTATTTGCCATTAAACATCATACATTGCAACACAATTTGTCTCATATTTTTAATAAAATAAAATAAAAATCGTTTGTGAAATTCGGCACTGATACAAAGTCGTTTATATTGTAAAATTGATTATGGAGCGACTAATTACTTTCCTTAATATTAAATGTCAAAATTATCGTTCATAGGGACATCCTAACTTCGCGAAAATATTTCCACACACGCTAGATTTCAATACGCTTCGGGCGTATCAGTAGTTTTGTTATGCTTATTGGTGGCGTGTCTTTGTGAGAAGACATTTTCTTACTTGACTGGCCAATCATAATTGAATAACTCTGATAATGTGTATCTGTGATTCGCTGGCCGACACCTAAGACGCGAAAGTGGATCTGAGTTAAAGTGTTATGAAGTACAACTGGTCTTGAAATCTTTTCGCGAAATGAGGTTATCCCTACTGATGGGCGCTTATGATAGAAATGTGCGGGGACATAGCAAATCCCGCATTACGGATGTAATCCTTTGCAAATGCGGTATATTTTCATTGATTTTTGCAGGTAGAAGTCAATATCGTAATGCATTTAATTTAGGCGTGAAACGCCTAAAACTGATAAACTGAAATTTATATTGTTTGATTATTCCTATTCATATAATAGATGAGTGTAACGTATACGAAGTGATAATTGCACTTAAGAGAGTAATGAATTATTTTTGTATCATAAAGGGCGAATCCGGCCCATTGTGCGGCGTTCCAAGATGTTGTTAGCCAGTGACGGTATTTTGCTACTTTGAAGCCATGCACAAAGCAAAGGCTGTAACTAGTGGCAGTAATATTTCGCGAAAAGATTTCGAGAAAAGATATAGTCCAAAGCACTGTATGGTCGTCCAGCTTCTTTGATTGCATAAAAAAATGTTCTGGCCCGTGTTAACCTTTTCGCACGAATCACGAAGGTTCAGTGTCGGAGTTACTTAGTCCTGAGTGGCTTGGTCAAAGACGGACACGGCACCACCAGCCAATGGAGGTATAACAACAGCTGAGGTGTGTATATAGTATTGAAGTCTACTGTGTGCTCCGATTTTTACGCGAAAAGTCACTGGCCCTAGCTATAACTAGAGACCTGCAAAGCTCGCGTTGTTATCTAAGGACACACTGAACTCCAAGTTACTGTGCGTTTGGCCAACTACGGCCATTGGGCGGAAATACGTCTGCCACGCTAACACATCCAAAAAATACGTAGCGTATTTGTTAATGCTTAGTGGCATAGACTATATGATGCCTGAAGGTTAAGGGGTAAAACACAAAAGGACTTCATCACGACTTCGTAGTTTTGGAACAGGTTTATTCAACGGGACTTTACTTATACTGTTGCGGGAATTTACACATACTTTCTGCCAAGGATTTTCTCACACATTAACGCCCTGCGAGTTCAAGGCCTGGAGGGCTGGTTACAATGTTCAAAGTTCTGGTTACATTTCTGACGCTGTAGGGGCATTAGGTGTCAGGACAGGTCCCTGAGTGACGACGGGGTTACTTATCTGTACATGTTGCGTGGTAGTTGTTCCAGCAGTTGGTGGTCTGATGAGCTGGATGGTCCTGGTAAAGGCCCTCTGTGGTTGGTCTGTTGCATGCAGCTGGCTTCCTCTTGAGCTGGCGCCCCTCGTTAGGGCTCACCACTCGCTCCCGTTCTCGACGTAGGGTAGTAACGGACTGTTGACTACCCCACCACGTCCCGGCGAGGGACCACACAGGTGTGTGTGGGTCCCACCCGTCCTTCGCGGATCCGGGTTGCACTGGACAAGCCCACTAGCTCGACATGGCACTCCTTGGTGAAGTTCACCACTCGACTCCGCCTTCTCGGTGCGGTGCAACTGACTGACAGGAAACTGACTGACTTATGCGGTCACTGGCTGGCTAACTCGCGTCCCGACGTGGTCAAACTACTCGTTCGATGTGACTCTGGTAACTGTCTCTGACACTGCCCTGGCGTTTCGCGTTTCACGTCCCGATTCGGCTGACCCCCTTAATGTCGTGACTGACTATCTGTGCATCCCGGGGTGGCAGTACTGAACTTCCGTGCCACTTTCTGCTCGTTACTTCGACTGATGGACGGTACTGCTCTCTCTGTGCGGTAATAATTAACTGTCTTACTGTGCCTACTGACGTACTGAGGTACTGTTGGGGCCGGGAGTCCGATCTCCCGGCCTCTCGACCAACTGACTGACCTCTCTGCACGTTACTAATCAACTGATCGCCCACTACACTCGAAAAGGAGATTTTATGCTCGCCCGCCTCCAGTCTTAATTGTCGGCATGTGTCGCCTTGTGGTGGTGAGGTGGTGAGGGGGGTGGAATGCAGAACAATTCCTTTCAAAACACATGTCCTGGTTTCTGAAGGTTTTAGGGGGAGGCGGGNGGTGCGTATATTTTGAGTTTAGGCGAAATACACATGATTATTTGGTGATATCGCGTGAAACCTCTGCACTCCACAGGTCTCCCGGGCAGGCGAGAGGCCTAGGGTGGTGGGTTGGTGAAGGGGGAGTGGACGACTCCTCCGCGACACATGTTATAGTTGTCATGTGCATCCTTCTCGAGTTGACCTTCCCCTGCGGTGACTAGGAGTGACACATGTCTCTACCCTGGTTATGCGAGGGGGGGGGGTGGTTGTGGGCCAGCGTCGCTCTAAAACTCCTAAACCGTCACACGACAACGCCTTCGATACTTCTTGATCCAATAATATTAAATTAGCGGCGGAGTGACCAATATCTTTTTAAGGAGATCAAGTAGTCAAGTGACGTTGATGAATGTGCAGCGGCCAATGAAACAACAAACTGTGCTCGCTTGCTTATTAGGCATTGGAGTCTATTCTCTCACCGAAATATAACGCAAATTTTGCGCATCCCTAGCTATAACCGAGTTTATAACCTGAGGACATGAGATAGCATGCGCTTTGAATGAACCGGCAGAAAGTATACAACTCAACTCCACTGAACATCTTTGGGCCCTTGTTGGAGCGCTGATTGAAAGCTACACAGAAAAAAAAGCCCACAAAGTACAACACAACTATTCACTATCTTGGAGTGGAACCAAATTCACGCAAATGTCAGACACTTGCAACAAACGGTTAAAATGTGTTCCTCGGTGAGTGGAGGCTGCTATATCGCAGGACGTTTGACGCACGTCATATTGACTCCATTACAGGTCTTAATTGGAGCGTTACTGCAAGCGTTCGGTGTCCCCATCGTTTACCTTACTCATTAAAGAATTTTAGAATACCTGATGACGTCAACATAAGCATGCTTCAATAAGGCTTCTTACGCCACGTTGGTTGTATAGTGTTCGTATTAAAAATAACAAAAAGAGTGACTACAATAAAAAACATTACAAACCAAACGATTCGTTGTTACACAATTACACCGTATTTCTCAGTTTACACCAATTTATAACTATTTGTTTAATGTATTTAATTTTGTTGTTAACTTGTTTCCGCTGTATTTTTTTTTGTCCAAGTATTAACATCGCGTTTAAAGGGCTATGTTTAAATTTGCGGAGACTGGCTTATTTCAATTAATTTATGTTGTTTTATATATTNACATCGCGTTTAAAGGGCTATGTTTAAATTTGCGGAGACTGGCTTATTTCAATTAATTTATGTTGTTTTATATATTAAAAAAAAACAAAAAAAAAGATCATATTTTAAAATAAAGTTTCAAAATATGTTTGTAACATAAGAAGTGACCTGGAGCAAATTTTATAAAACTTGAAGGCGCAATTTGTAAAGTTAAATATCAAATTTTAACAAGCAATAGTTGCAGACTTTAAATTTATTATAAACATCGAGTCACATAAACCATTTTGTATGTTTCATTAACATACAATATTAGAGCTGTAAAGTTCAAGAAAATTACAACAAAATCTTTGGCAACTAGTTTCCAAAAATTTCTNACATCGCGTTTAAAGGGCTATGTTTAAATTTGCGGAGACTGGCTTATTTCAATTAATTTATGTTGTTTTATATATTTAAAAAAAACAAAAAAAAATATCATATTTTAAAATAAAGTTTCAAAATATGTTTGTAACACAAGAAGTGACCTGGAGCAAATTTTATAAAACTTGAAGGCGCAATTTGTAAAGTTAAATATCAAATTTTAACAAGCAATAGTTGCAGACTTTAAATTTATTATAAACATCGAGTCACATAAACCATTTTGTATGTTTCATAAACATACAATATTAGAGCTGTAAAGTTCAAGAAAATTACAACAAAATCTTTGGCAACTAGTTTCCAAAAATTTCTTCGTAAATCACTTTTTTTTTTACTGTGTAATAATAATGTATTGCCTATTGGAAACATATTTGCTTTCCTAAATATGTCATATATTCACTTAATGGACGCATGGATAAACTGACACGGTCCACGCTAAGTTAATTTGACATATGGCGGAAGGAAACAAATGTGGTATAAAATATTTTATTAAAATCAGGTTTTCAAAAGCGCTCAACCAAACGCGTATAGCTTGTATAGCGTTATGGTGAACCCGACGTACATACTTTATTAAATGGCTCGTTATAGAAATTGAGGTCAAAACAAACAACCTACATTATAACCAATTTGAATTATTAAGGGACCGAAAGACCCTTGAAAATTGGGTATTAAATTAAGTTACTTGCAAAATAAAAGAAGGTACACTGTAAAAACACTTTCTTTGCTGCAACACATGATTTGTTGTCGCAAATAAGAATTTGTTTGGAATATGAATCACTGCGAACTAGGCTTGCCACAGACATTTGTTTGAACGATATGGTAATGACTGTGATAACATAGCACTGTAGTTACAATGGTTCGGGAGACGTCTTTGTACTGAGATTAGCGAGTGAGTGAAGATATTTGGGCGGCTCTTAATATCGAGGTCTTGAGAGCCGATGAGGGTGAAGCTATGTGAGTATGGAGCAGCACCGGAATGAATTTGGGGGGGGGATAACCCCGAGAAAATCACCGACAAGCAGCATCGGCCACCACAATTCCCAAGATGCGAAAACCGAGATTGGCTCCGTCGAGAATCGAACCCGATTCGCCTCGGTAGCCACTGGGTTTCCGCGGCCCCTGTTTCTCACGAGAACTGAGTATTAAATAAGTTGTGATTTTTTATCCCCAGTGGCACGCGTGGTTTCGGAGGATAGCTTTTTACCCACGCTTTGCTCACGCTATAGACACCGGCCGCCCCTTCTACCCCCTGTAGCACATTGTCTCGTTTAAGAGAAGCGCCTCCTTCGTTTGTTCTCACGGGACCTCGCTCCACGCGAGACGGTTATCTCGCCGGGTCAAACCGCGCCAGGTAATCGTCCCCACTGTTGCCAACATCTACACAGAGAATTCCACTAGGCCTGCGAGATACAAATTCACCATTATCCACTATCTTATGAAAAGGTATTTAATCATCTTTATAATAACAACACACTTGCGTAAGTTACATTAAACTTAATAAAAGAATATTATTGAAATTGGTTCATACTTGACACTGTTTAATCCACATAAATCCGAAATGTAGTAGTGACAAAGATAGCAACAACTGAAATAGCAACGGCAAAGTAAAAATTAATATAATAACGTAATACTTCTAATTCACGAATAACAACTAGAAGAATTTTTGCTTTACAATTTACGCGTTTTAATATAATATTTCGATACTATACGTTTTTTTTCGTTCCATAAAGCTCTCCGCGACAAGTCAATACAAATTTAAAAAATACATACTCCACTCTAATATCCACTGACCAGTAGATAACCATTATTTCCTATCCAGGTAGGAATTTAAAAATCCATCTCCCGAGTTGGCAACACTGATCGGCTCTCTCTCTCTCTCTCTCTCTCTCTCTCTCTCATGCCCACGCCGGTCAGGACCTACGGCAACTGATCATTTACGTGCCGTGCGCCGGACCTGTAACAAGATTCCCCCCTATCCCCCGCACTTCCCCTCACATCTCTTCCCTCGTCTTTAACATCCCAGCTTCCTTTATGGACCGCCGCAACTCTCACTCGTGCGACCCCGCGGCGAAGATGCTACCGCGTTATCCGGCGCCGCTATCCAGAAACTTTACCGTGCGTGTTAGTGAGTGTGTGTGTGTGCGCGCGCGCGTTGTTATATCGGGACACGGAATATCTACACTGAGGTTTGGCAGGCGTGACTGACCGCGAAGATAACGGGTTCCAGGAAGTTAAAAAAAATTCCGTTTCGCTATGTTTATCTATGCATGCAATAGTCAGAATATTTTCCAATAAAATCTGTTGATACTAACACGATAATAATACTACATTTGGCACTTTGGTGATCCCTCCCATTTCCAGTCACGTACGTCGCAGAATAATTTTTTCCTTCCTACGGATAGCAAATAAATGCTCCGGGAACACTATTTTTTTTGCAGGAGTGATAAAACAAAATCTACAACAGCCATTTTATGATTTTATTCTATTGAATATGTTATAAAAATAAAAAACCTTGGAAATTGTTTGAAAAAGAATTTTTTTGGAGTTTTCCTGCGCAATTGTCTTCTGGAAAAGGAGAAAAGAATAAAGTGGTAACTGCAAATCAATCGATTGGTTTACGTCGCGTGTAATACTTTACCATTCTTACAAATATAATTTTTGATAAATTAAGCTTCACGCAAACGCATACCGCAGTGTTAGTAGGTCCTACAGCAAAGCTTTCCAGACGCTGAGACGGATGTAATCCGAAACATGTAACAGGAACTTCGTCTTTACGTCCATTCATTGACATTCCATAAAACATTCCCCTTTACCCTTCTTCCCAAAAGAGTAGAGAATCCACACCAACACAACCGCCAGAAGGCGATACAAAAGCAAAAATACTTTAGAGTGTGGTTTGCGGGTAGTAGGGGTATGACGATTTTGGTGCAGGATTTCTGAGTAGGAGCCAGGAGCCCCCAGCCACCTCGGTTGTCGAGGCGGCCTGGGACGGCCATGTTGTGATGGCACCCAATCACCATATTTGTTTTTGGTGGCCTTGACTATGATCCTGTGCTCGTGACCTTGGATGACATTAAACCCAATAAAAATTAAAAAATCGCAAAATATTTTTTAAAAATCTCAAAATCGAGGAACATAAAATGTTACCCTTCCCTACCTCTCAATCACCCCACCATTCCTAACCAACATCCCCTCCCCCTAATCATAAAAAAATTGAGAAAAATCACAAGAAATTCTAAAAAATCGAGAAACATAACATTAACCACACACTCATCCCACCACGCTCACCTCACTCCATCCACAAATCCACCCCCTCCTAATCATACAAAATCGAGGAAAGTAACAAAAAGTTTCTTAAAAATCGAGTAACATATAATATTATACTATCTTCCCTTGCTCACCCCTCCACCGCCAACACCTCACCACTCTCCACAAAAATTAGTCATTGTCCTTACATAACAAAAAATTTCCCTCCACCCATACCAATCAGTCGTATCTGTCCATTGGCCACTAAATTACGACTCTAACGTATGTTTGTCCAGAAATGGTCACTATAGAGTTTGCTAGTTATTTCTTTTTTAGTATTACCCCTAGATAGCTCACATGGCGTCCATTTGGAAACTTTTTTTGATAACTCCAATATAAATTATGTAATTGTTTACTAATAATGTTTTAAATTTGAAGGTCAATGTTTTAAAAAACAAAAACAAAAGACATATTTTAAAAATAATTTCATTTGGTAATGTACAATAGTAGGAAACATTTAAGCCCTTGAACAAAAGTCTTTATACACTGGAGAGCCAAAAAACTGGTTTAGGTGTGCGTATGCAAATAACAGAGGTATGGAACCAATCAGAGTAACGCGATGCGGTCGACAGCGCCTATATAAGACAACCAGCGTCTGGCAAAGTTGCTAGATCGGTTACTGCTGCTACAATGGCAGGTTATCAAGATTTAAGTCAGTTTGAACGTGGTGTTATAGTCGGCGCATGAGAGAAGGGACAGAGCATCTCCGAGATAGCGATAAAATTCGGAATTTCACGTATGACCTTTCACGAGTGTACCGTGAATATCGGGAATCCGGTAAAACATCAAATCTTCGACATCACTGCGGCCGGAAAAAGATCGTGAACGTACGGGACAAACGACGACTGACGAGAATCATTAAACGTGACAGACATGCAACCCTTTTAAAATTGGTGTAGATTTTAATGCTGGGGCATTAACAAGAGCCAGCATGCGAACTATTCAACTGACCATCATTGATATGGGCTTTCGGAGCCGAAGGCCCGCTCGTGTACCGTTGTTGACTGTACGACACAAAGCTTTACGCCTCGCCTGGGTCCGCCAACACCGCCATTGGACTGTTGATGACTGGAAACACGTTGCCTGGTCAGAAGAGTCTCGTTTCCAATTGTATTGGGTGGATGGACGTGTACGGGTATGGAGACATCCTCATGAATCCATGGACCCTACATGTCAACAGTGGACTCTTCAAGCTGGTGGAGGCTCTGTCATGGTATGGGGCGTGAGAAATTGTCGTGAAATGGGCCCCTTGATACGTCTAGATACGACTCTGACCGGTGACAGATACGTAAGCATCCTGTACGATCACCTGCCCCCGTTCATGCCCATTGTGCATTCCGACGGACGTGGACAATTCCAGCAGGACAATGTGACACCCCACACGTCGAAAGTTGCTACCAGGAACACTCCCTCTGACTTTAGACACTTCCATTGGCCACCTAAATCACCAGACATGAACATTATTGAGTATATCTGGGATGGCTTGCAATGTACTGTTCAGAAGAGATCTCCACCGCCTTTCACTTCTATGGATTTGTGGACTGTCCTGCACGATTCATGCTGTGATGCCAACTGCATACCTTCAGACATTAGTCAAGTCCATGCCACGTCGTTTTGCAGCACTTCTGCGTGCTCGCGGGGGCCCTACACGATATTAGGCAGGTGTACCAGTTTTTTTGCTCTTCAGTGAATACATTGTCCTCTTCCAAGGCTGTTCACCGTTCGATGTCTGCTTCAGCATCCCAGGAATTGAAACGGGCAGGGAAACCCCACCACTTGATGTACACTCTTCTTTTACGTCGTTTTAGCACTTTGTCGACCAAATACACATCTCTAAAATTCGTCGGCTGAATCTCGTCAGCGTAGAAAACTCCATGAATGATTATTTTGTTTAGAACTTCGATATAGTAGGTCCTCGGAGCATTGTTGCCTATACGTCGCACACGAAAAATTTAGGGGCTCCAATTCACTATAACCCTTTCTCGAAGATGCCTTTCTGTTTGGAGATGCGCACCAAGTCGCTGATCTTCGCTTTAGGCTTGTGTGGGTCCATCTTCTTGTGGTTGGAGTACACGGTCCGAAGCAGGGGGTCGTTCCTAACGCCTTCGGGCTTCATGTGAGTGGTAGAATGGACGGTGGAATTATGCTCGCTGATGAGTTTCGGCAGTAACTTCAACCACTTGTATCTGCAATTCGCCATGAAATGCTTCCCTGTCTTGTCATTCAGAGTCCTGTAGAACCTCTCAACGATATATGCTTTGAGATTGCTCTACGTGGAATAATGATTTATGTTATGTATCTCCATCACGGCCTTGAAATTTGAATTGTAGAATTCCTTGCCCTTATCGGTGTGTAGATTTTTCTGACATGTCCTTCATGTAACACATCCGCCATGGCTTCTGTGATATCGCGTGCATTCTTTGTCTTGACTGGCCTGGTCCAGCTGAATTTGCTATAGGCATCGATGACTGTCAACATGTATTTGTAGCCCTGACCCGAGCATACTGTCTCGTCACAACGAGTTCGGCTTGTAACATGTAGTTCATTCCACTGATCATGACCTTGCGGTGGCGGTTGTTGCGCCTGGTGGCCGCATGCAGTTCGTGGGCGATTCCCAACAGATTTGTAGTATTTATCCTATCTCCTTCAGTTCTTCGACGATGGATATAATTTCGTTGGTGTGCGAGTAATTTCCAACTCTTTGCGAAGCGATCAGTAGTGGTAGTCTATCCATTATTTCGTTCGGATCGTCCCAGAACACGTAGTTTATATTTTGTCACCGCCTATCTTATTCAAACCTCCCCCACTTTTCAGTGCTACACCACTGAAGAGGTCTGCAAGAATGTCGATATTTTTTGTGATCTTCGTTCTTATAAACACCTGTCCCGGGATCGTTATCTTCGTAAAGCGCGTGCGTGAGTTCGAGCAAAGTCTTGTATTCCAGCAGGTCGGATTCTGTAAACACCCTGGGTTCCTTGCGAAGTAGAAGTTCTTAAAGCCCGGGTGTTCCATGCAAAATGTAATCACATACTTGGATTATCCCACCTGGTAGAAACTCTATTTCATCAGCTCCGATTAACTATTTATTATTATGCCTGTATACACCCTACATCATATCATTATTACGAGACGTGTACGATCGTAGGTATCGACGAGCCAGAGCATTGGATTTCAGGACTTTCTTACATACCTTTTCTTGTGTGCCAAATCCACATCCGATCCCATCCTCCCTATCCATTTGTACGTAATAATGTTTCCTTTTCTTCGTAGGCTAAGTAGTATCGTAGACTTCGGTCTTCACGACTACTGGTGCTCCATCGCTCTTCCTGAGTACATCGAGGTGTCGAGTAACATGCTTAAAGATTTCTTCATTTATAAGGTCGCGCGAAAGTCTAGTTCTCTTGACAAGCAAATACTTCGAGAGAACCGACTCTTACACTTGATGAAGGGTGCTAGCAATGTCCGACATCGTACTCTATTTTATATATTTAGTCGTGTGTCTCTGTCAAACGATTTTCGATTTTTTTCAGACATTTGCTGCAGGCATCTAATATGTCCCTGCTATGATTTTGAACATCTGTCTTTGTGGCGAGGAGGGAAATCGAAGTAGCGAATGTATGCTCTATGGAATCTTAAGCCCTTTTAGATTCTCATCATTTTGTGCGGATGTCAAATTCAGACTTTCGGTAATTTGCATTTGAACACTCGTTATGTGATCGTCCATTTACATCAAATCGCGAAAGATCTCTGTCTTCACACGATCCATCTTCGCCCTGTGCTCGGAAAAGTAATTGCGAAAGAATTAGTTCTACTCGGACAACACAATGCATAATTTTGAGATGAAGCCATTACCAGTTTCGAGGACGAAATTTTGAGTAGCATCGTCCGGCTTCGCCAACATTTCTAATTATTCTTCTACCAGCATCGCAAACTTCATCGTTCCTTTGTACGATACAACCTCCATGTTCGTCTTTACAAGACACAGCTTGAGGCTACTCTGCCCGAATTTTGATATGCTGTAACTCATTCTCGATGATCGATAATGAACTGATCGAATCCACGTTTGTGCCTGTCATTTAATAAAGGGCAGTGTTTTACGATCACCAAAAACCCATTCTTGTCTTTCCAGCACAAAGAACACAGGCTCTTAATAACAGATAACGCCATGTCAGTATTGACATGATCGTCATACACATGTCGAAAATTCATATCGTCCATGCGAAACAGCACCAACACATTCGCATGATCGCAATGTAGTTGTTTAGGTATGTGCGAATAAGTCTGGCCGAGGTACACACAGTCCACATTCGCTTGCTGTCCCATGCTAAAGAATTATTGTATGGAAGTTGGTTTATCACATTCACATCGTCGAAAATAAACACTGAGATTTGCAATGCTTCACTCGGTGACACGACAGCTTCGTTATCACTGTAAGGGAAATAACACACACTCGCAGTACTAACGCCAGTCGTTGGTATTTCGTTTGCTGGAGAGATTTGGATTACAAGTATATATTATCGAATCAAAGGCCATTCTCTTCTTCCAGCAGGCTCAGTAGGACACATGTTTCCCCCCAGTTTGATGGACCAATTATGATGGACCTAATTGTATTTGTAAATAGGCTTCAATGTCGTGATTCGTGGGAGATGGATTCATCTTCAGCAGTAATGTGTATTGGTAGAGTAACATCTTGCTTGACAATATGTATGTCACCACTACTATATTTTGGTGCATGCTAAGCTGATTGCGGAGCAAGCGAAGCTGTCTGCAAAACATGCAGAGCTGATTGTGGTGCATGCAGAGCTTATTTTGGCGCATGCGGAGCTGATTGTGGGGCATACGGAGCTGATTGTGGTGCACGCGAAGCTGATTGCAGAGCATGCGGAGTATGCAATGCTGATTGCAGGGCATTTGTGGAGCGATTGCGGAGCTGATTGTGGGGTGTGAGGAGCTGATTGCTGATGTGCAGTTCGGTTATGGCTTCCCTTCGCTGTGCAAGCTGACGAAACTTTACAACGATCAGCAGCAACACGTCTGCAACAGGTCAGAACCTGACAGGATACACACGTGGAGGAATGCACAGCTGCTGCGGAAATGGTGTGCCTCGTCCTTGATCTGTGAATAGATGAGTTACGACTAGACAAGAAGTCACCCCGACGTCGGTTCTGAAGAACAATTCTTTTAAAATTATGAGAATGAATATTTGTTTTTGTGTTATGGCATTTATTAATTTATCTGTACAATATGTTGTGTAAAACAATTTAAATACTGTTATTTTTTACCCTTACTTTTTAAACTTAAAGAAACACTACATAACCAATTTATGTATTGGAGTAATACTGATGTAGGCTGAAACCTGCATGTAACAGTACAGATGGACCTGGGAATGTACACATGCCTTCAGGTTGAAACAGGTAGTGAGATGGGCAGGAGGTGGAAGGTTGGTGGGTGTTGGAGAAGGAGAGGGTGAGAAGGTAGTGTGGTGTTTGTTGGGTGGTGAGATGGTAGGAGGGTGTGTGAGGAAGGAGGAGGAGTTGTGGAGGGAAGAAAAGAAGGAAGAAGAGGATGCAATTGGTATAAATAATAGCACCTTGTGGGAATCTCCAGTATGTCGAAGGAAGAGTTTGAATCGTCTCATGTAACTTCTACAGTCAACATCGTATTTTGCATCTACGATGACTCCCGATACTCCATTGTCATCAGGTAGATCACCTACAGCAGCACCACCAAACGCCTTGTTAGAGCATTGCAGCAGCTTCACCGTCGTCTTTGTTCGGGCGTGGTACCAGCAACGCCGTTGGCTTCTTCCTCTTCATTTATATCATCTGCATCTTCGTCTGAGATGGCTATGTATCTACCGAGATTTCCAGGGTCTTCGGGAATGCTTGGCACAGGGACTGCAGAAGTGCAATCCATTCTTCAGCTGAAACAATTGCATCGCCAACCAGGCCATCGACGTCTGTTCCAGAAACAATTGTATGGCCAACCACCTCTGCTGAACCATCCCAAAGTTATAAGTGTCACTTCTGTGAAAATACCTTTGCTTGCAGCAGTAATACCCGTCGACATGAGAGGCATGGCTATACAAAAAGCCCCACCCAAGTAAAGCACGCGTGTTCGAAGTGTGGGGCGTCAAGTTCGTGGATGGATGGTCTAAAAGCACACATGAATATATGCAGGGGGCTTCCTGCATGTAAAATAGAGAATGAACCGTCACAGTTATCGACATATGTTGACCTTCCCAACTTTATCAAACACAAACGTCCCACAATCAATCTCCACAACTATGATAACAAATGTTTCAAGTGGTCAGTGTTGGCCAGATTTGTTATGTCATCGAATCCGCAGCATGTGGACAAGAGAGATACTGAGGTGTAAGAAAAGTCTGATTTTAGCGGACTGGATTTTCCAACTCCTTTAAAGCAAATCATTGTATTTGAGAACAACAACCCTGGTGTGTCTGTGAATGTGTACTCGCTGAATGCTAGGGAAAAGTGGTGCCAACATGTGTGACTAAGAACGAGAAACCTGAACACATCGATTTTCTGATTGTGAAGGACGAAACAAAGAATATTTCGCATTATTGTTATATAAAAAAAATTTCAAGGCCAGCTAACTTACAGATTACTTCGCATGGGTACAAAGTTTATGTCTGGAATCTGTGTTTTAAGCATTATACCGATTACCCATGGCAATCAGGACTCACTGGGGAACAATGCCTTGCAATGTACAAAACAAAGTGTAAAAGATAAATTTTTAATGTGTATATGTGTTTCCTGGTGTCATTTTTAATAAATAAAAAACATTCTTTTTTAAAAGATCAACCTTAAAATTATAAATATTATTAATAAAATAGTAAATACTTAATGTTTGGGGTCGTCAAAATAAGTTTGGAAATGGACGACACGGAATCTCTATGGAGGTAGATAATAAAAAATAAATAACTAGCAAACTCTATAGTGACCAATTTTGGACTAATACATGTTAAAGTTGTAACTTAGTGACCAATGGACAGATGCGATTGATTGGTATGGTACGAGGGATAATTTTTGTTATGTAACCACAACAATAAATTTTTGGGGTGGAGTGAAGGGTTCCNTATATGTTAGTCAACTTTTAAGAATCTTTTTTGTGACTTTTCTCGATTTTTTATGATAAGGAGGGGATAATGGTGGGGATGGGTGAGGTGAGTGTGGTGGGATGAGTGTGAGGTTATTGTTGTATGATCCCCGATTGTTTAGAATTTTCTGTGTTTTTTCTCAATTTCTTTATGACTGGGAGGGGTGGGGGTGGGTAGGTGTGTTGTTTAGGGTTGGTTGTGTGACCGAGGGGTAGTGAATGGTAACATTATAAGTTCCTCGAATTTTATATTTTTACTTATATTTTTTGCCATTTTTTCAATTTTTTTGGGTTTAACCCTTTCAATTCAAGCAGGATACATATGTCCCACGATATGTTTATAAATTCCTACTGGGATAGTGTTGGTGCACATTACAAGGTGAATAATTCTTATCCGTAATTCTGGGGTTAGTCAATATTCGTGGTGTGACAAAACTGGCCAGGAAGCAATATGGCCGCTGTTATCAAACAGATTGTGAAGGTGTAACGCATCGAGAAAGCAACATCAAGGTTTATGATAAATATGGAAGGTGAGCAAAGCCAAATAAATGTTACTAATGTTACGTACTGATATCTAGTATCGTTATATTATACAATTATGACACTTTGATGACTTACAGATTATAAATCGTTGTAATGTTTGCTTGGGTCGGTATTGTCCCATCATTCCTATGGAAAGCATTTTCATAATTATTTTACATGAGAGCTTGACTCACTCCTGAAGAAATAAACTAGCTACTTATGAAGGATTCAGATTCAGATGATGACGAAATCTCATCCAGTGACGAGGATGACCCAGATTACAGGCAGGAAGGTTCAGCTGATTCAGATAGTGAAGATATAGAATCTTCTTCGTCGTCTTCTGAGGAAGCATGAAATGAATTAGCTTTTAAGAAACGGTCAGCTGGTTCACTAACAGCTAGCAGCCTGCCTGCACCCAAGTAAGTTTGTGTAAGAACATCTAAAATATCAGGTAAAAAACAATGGCACTGTGTCATAAAATAGCAATGATAATGTTATGTGGTCTAATGTGAAATACGTCTTTGAGCCAAGAAAGTCTGTCGGTTTAACTGAAGGCATGATTGCTTGCGGGAAGGAAAGAGCCCAATTAAGACGTAAAAAATCCCACGGTTGTCCATCGAAAAGATTCAGAACTATGTTGAATGTAGGTGACCACCTTCCTGTTGAAGGGAATATAAGGAGGAGATGTTATCATTGTTCAAAGCAGAAGATTGAAACAAGAACGAAAACACTTTGCCAGATGTGTCAACTGCCTCTCTACAAAAATTGTTTCACTCCGTATCACACCTAATGTAACAGTAGCACTGTAATATGTTATTCGCTATGAAGTGTGGGCTGATACTATATAGGAATAAATATCAATGGAAATATAAATCATATGGCTGACATAACTATCAGAAAATAGTTTTGTTTATTCCATTCAATTGTGGCAACAATACAGTTTCATCCAAATGGTAAAATATTCATATTTGCAAAATGTGCAAGTAATTGTGATTTTTATATACAGTATGTATTTTGATATTGTTACTTTTAGCAAGCTTATCAAGTATCAGTAGTGTTACTAGAGCGGCAAAATAAATGAAAAACAATATTAGGATGATCAAATACATTACTGTAAATGTTTTGTTTAGTTTTTTAATGGATGTGATTTTGTTTGTAATATAGAGTATGTATTTTTTATATTGTTAATTTAGTAAGCTTATCAAGTTTGAGAAGAGTTACTAGAGTGAAGATATGAAAACAAAAGAAAATGTTAGGATAGTCGAACACTTTACTGTTAAATATGTGTTCTACTTTTCGTTTACCTAGTGATATACGTTTTTGTAATAAACAGTATGCATTTTTTATATTATTACAATCAGTAAGCGTATCAAGTATCAGGAGTGTTACTAGAGTGAGGAAATGAAAACAAAATACAATGTTAAGAAGTTACTGAAAAAATGTTTAATTTACTTTTTGTTTACTGAATGTGAAATTGACAATGTAAACATAATACGTATGCAATAATAAATTTGGTATTGTGAACATATTTCATGCTAGTATTATGTTGGGTTATGCCAAAATAAATATTGCTTAGAAAATTGTCAAAATTGCCATGTATACTTAGCAACCTAATGGGACGTGTACCAGACTTATTTGCAAAAAGCTGTTTTTCCAAAAAATCTAATAACTTATATACAAACTTCTTAGACACACCCTAATGTATACATGTATTAAATTTGTCTGTAGTATCAATATATATATATATATATATATATATATATATTTGAAAGGGTTAAGGTCTTTCAGTGTCACAAGCCCAGGGTCAAGACCAAGGTCACCAAGATCCAATATGGTGATTGGGTGTTATCACAACTTCGCCGTCCCACGCCGCCTCCATAACTGAGGTGGCTGGTGTCTCCTGGCTCCTACTTATGAATCCTGCACC
Organism: Clitarchus hookeri; assembly: GCA_002778355.1. NCBI lineage: Eukaryota > Metazoa > Arthropoda > Insecta > Phasmatodea > Phasmatidae > Clitarchus > Clitarchus hookeri. The sequence goes on along the minus strand of NQII01002530.1, from coordinate 323,585 downwards.
AGAATCGGCATAGCCCTACTACTTTTGCGAAATCATAAATACCTTTTAAACCATTTTTCCCCTGCTTCATACAAAACCTATTCCCATATAACAAAATGTATACATATAAAATCTCAGACCAACATGGCCATATTTATCTACAAAATATGGGTGGAAAACATTTTGTGTGTTTCGTTTGGCATTTTATTTTAAAATACATTTACAGGAAATACAAAAGAATCCCTTTATATATTTCCATGAAAAGATACATTAAAAATTTTACTTGTGCGAAATATTTAATCTGTAATAACCCTTCCCTTCTTCCCACATATTTGAAGTAGTGCCCTTCCGTCATGAATTCTCCCCAAGTTCTCCTCCTGTTGTCACCTTGCAAAAATGCCTGTTTATTCAATATGGCGTTGCAGCTCCACTATGTTCTCGAAGCACAGGAAAATTTTCAAAAGCTCCCATTACATTGATAGGTCAGTTCATGGTGACGTCCCAGCTCGCAGCGCCGGCGACAGCAGTTTACTGTTAGGGGAAGAGGTGGGAGGACAGGCCCGATGAGCGAGCAGAAACACTAGTTCGCGGCCAAATAGGGCAAGAGTTCTTCAACCAGGTCTGACATGTAGACAGTGGAGTGCCGGGCAGCCCTATACACCGGCCACACCAGATATATAGACGATGCCCCCCCAGGTTCACACGAAAACACGTCGTTTGTCCCATGGGTGTAACCAGGATTTCCTTCAGAGGGGGGCAAAAGCAAGGAAACTCAAAATAAAGTACTTATAAAAAAATGGTTTTTTATTTACACATTCGAGAACGTTAAAACTACCTATTTGTAATGCTATTGCAATCAACTTGAACCTTATTTCAACACTAGTCTATGAGGATTCTGGCTAAACCTGGACAAAATTTCTTTTTCAAATTTATTTTGCCCTTCCAATACCCTCTTTTTATGCAACTCATCATACAAAGACCGGCAAGCCTGTTTCCTGTCATTTTTGACCGTAACCAAGCTTTTAACCTTCGTAAGGTGCTGAAGGATCTTTTGATAGTGCACGTTGTGCAGGGTTGTGCAAGTGAAATAAGTATCGCATTTTTTATAGCTGGGTAAAATAATTGCGTTTCTTTAACAAGTGCAGCAAGTTATATTTCCTTTAGTTCGGGCTCTGGCACATTTTTTTCTTTCCGTTGGTTATACCAAAGTTCAGCTTCGCCGAGGAAGCCATTTAAATAGTATTATTTATAAAAAAAATTCAGCTTTTTATTTTAAATCGGCATAGTTCACACTAAGCATTACGTGAGGGTGTAACGTAAGCAATGAGTATGCGGGTAAGTTTTCCTCAGAAAAATGAATCAAATGTACGGAATGATTAGCGATCTTCTCCAAAACTCGCTAGGAGTCTGTGCTGGAGGATTTGCACGATATTTCTGCCGATTTGTGACCCTCGATATTTCGAAATCGGTTTTAAGACTCTCGGCGATGGTTTCCGCCTCGGTCATAAAACTTTGACTTTCAGCATCGACATTGCCACGGTGTTTCCTTAAAATGTCTGTGATTATTTTTATGTGATTTGCACATTCAAGTAAGTCCATACTTTTTGAATGTAGAACATTCACTATTGGGTGCAGAAGTGCCGAATATTTTGCTATGACACAAACACTAACAACGAATTCCGAATTCGTGTCAGCGCAATGCATTTGAAAAGCAGCTTTTCTCGTTGCAGTGTTGCCGTCTTTTGATAGTGTTTCAAGCGCCATAACAATTTGCACATACTTTTCTTTGAATATGGCGATACTTTTATATTTTTGAGACCAACGGGTTTCGCAGAGCCTTGGTATATTTGGTATGCATTTTCGACGAAGGGTCGATTCTCGGAAGAATCTTATTATGTCTTTTATTGTGGAAACCGTATTTCGTATCACTGCTATTTCGTTTATGTCGTTTACAACCAAGTTAAATTTGTGACTTGCACAGTGGAAATACAGTGCTCTCGTATAATTTTCTAGTAAAATGTTTTGAACACCACCATATTTTCCTGCCATAGTGGAACATCCATCGTATCCTTGTCGGACGCTCTTTTCTGGATCAAGGCCTACATTTTCTGGAAAGTTGTCAATTGCAGAGGCTATCGATCTTGCATCCATAGCAGTTAGCTCTACAAAGCCTAAAAATTCCTCTCGAACCATCATATTTTATTCGTCAAAAAATCTAACACCAATGGAAAGTTGCTCTTTCCCTGATATGTCACTGCTCTCGTCTGCCAGTATACTATATGCATATGCGTTCTTTACATCAGTAGTAATGTTGTCTCTAATGACATCTCCACACAGACCGATTATTTCATTTTAAATATGTGGTGACATGCAGGTGGCATTTTTTCGCCCTTTTCTATGTGCTCTTTCAAAATGTGGTCACCAACTTCAATTTTGAGTTTAACCAAATCTTCAAAAACTCCTTCGTGATGTTCTTTACCCCTCAAAGGTAGGTCATGTGTACCACAAAACACCACAGTCTAAATTATTGATGTCACAACTTGCTTGTTGAATTATATCTCTATTTGGTGTGCAGAAATCAGCTGAACATCGACAGGCATATTTTCGACGAAACATTTTACGGCTGTGGCTGCTGATTTGTGCCACTGAGATGACGTGTGAGCTCTTGCAAATTCGTGCATGTCTTTGTAGAGAGTAAAGGGCCTCACTATGAACGAGCCTAAAACACCATGCACATTAGTTGGTGGAAACAACACACAGTAAATGCACAACGTGCCCTTTAATTTCTAGTATACTCCAGCCAAGGAGCATAATCCGCCAACCAGCTCTATTTGAATTTCCTTTTTAATTGGACAGCATCCTCAGCAAACTCATAATTTGGAGGTGGTGAACAACAATTTTTTAAAATTTCCATTCTTTGAGATGAGGTCATACTAAACGAACGCCCAAGCCAGTAACCTACGTCATTAACAAAATAAGCTTGATCCTGTGCACCAAAACCAGATAGCAGCTAAGATCCACTCGATGCAGCCAAAACAGCAACATGTGCAGGTGTAGGTGCAGTTGCGCTAGGGTCAGCGCTAGCATCTGCAACATTCTGCTTCGAATTTTCGTCTCCGCCGCTATCACTTTCGCCACTACTTTTATCTGGTTGCTTCCTCTTCTGTCTCACTAAAATAAAATAAATAACCTTTTTGTTATTAGGTATTTAATTTAATATCGCATTACAGATGCCATAAGGGCGTATACTAGCGAAAAGTACTGCTGAAAAGGTATAATTTCGTATAATTTATTTTTCATTAATAGGTTTCAATTTGATGTAGAAATATAGAATTAAAAAATTAATTTATTTTTCATTTTGAATTTTTTTACATTTACATGGCGTATATATGTTTTTCAATAACTTGAATTTCTTAAATAACTCAGCATCTACTGGAACAATTAATTCGTCATTCGGATCGATTTTGACAATCAANATTTACATAACTTGAATTTCTTAAATAACTCAGCATCTACTGGAACAATTAATTCGTCATTCGGATCGATTTTGACAATCAACAAGCCCTTCCGATTGACGTAAGAACGATCTAAATCGGTTAAATCGTTCCAAAGTTATAAAAAGTTTACACACACACGCGCGCAATAAAAAAAAATATAAATGTATAAAAATTTTATTTTACAATTTTAATACTTCTGCTTTGAAAAATAATAGATTAACGGAAGAAAAAAAATACGTCCTTGTGTTATTGGGTCCCATAAGGGCATATTTATGGCTATACGCATTTATGGCATCTGTAACGCGATATGATTTTATTCTAGATATTCAAGAAACATTTTAGAATAGATACATACCTTTTACACTAAAAAAGTTTCTAATATCCATTGAAAGTAGATAACCAAAAATTACTACCGATATTTTCAATGAAAATCTGCAGTTCTTCTTCCGATGCGACAGGTGGCAGATCGTCTTCTCTCTCCTGACCTTATAAGCATTCAGTTCGGTAAGTTTTTTTTATGTTCAGCTCTTTTATTACATTTTGTGGGTAAATATTATTGTCGTGCTCGTAATTATACATACATGTATTCCATTTTGTATGGTGCTAATCACTTATAGCTATAAATTATCAGATCTATTAATTCTGATTTTTTTTTGTCCTGCAGAAATTAAAATGAAGCATGCATTTAATGGAGTGCCTGCGACAGGCGTCCCGACTTCGTCTTCAGCTATGCCATCGATGACTCCAGATGAGCTGCCTACATCGCCATCGATGCCATTCGCGGTACCCTCCACAGAATCTTCAACTGTATCGGTGCCAACTACTGGACCATTGCATCGTTACCCATGTCGCTTCTGCAACAAAACCTTCATGTTCTACCACGATGCTTGAAGGCACGAGAAGTATGGCTGCGCGAAGAATGCAGACCGAGTGGTACACAAGCACGCAGATTGTGGAGTGCCATTTGCTAGACACGATAGCTTGCAGAGACGTGCGAAAGCCTGCAAAGCGGTAGAACCTTTGCCTGCGAAAATTCACCATGTATAGTCTCCTTCACAGCAGTGTACGAGTGTACTTCCTACAAAACCAAGGGTTCGAGGTAAGCATCCGCCATCGTACCAGCGACCATCTTGCCCAAGAATTGTCTCAGGCTCTGCAGCTGTTAATGACAAGGGTTTCGTGGAGGCTGAAACGGCTTTTCGATGCTCGGCAACTATGCCCACTAATTCTTCAAGCATATATTTGTTTCTGGTAGCCATATTTGTTTTATAGGCATTGTTTTCATCAAATCATAAATCTCCATTTATTATCCGATTTAAAAAAACAATTTTTAAATACACATTTGTTTATATTTTGCCGAAATTATGCATAGGGTATTGCGGAGACATGTAAACATTTCTCACTAAATTACAACCAATCCAGCCCCCTCTCTTGAAGACTGATTAATACACGATGCCAGAATCTGCAATTATTCACAACTTCGACTGTTTTATAGGTATAAGTATGTTACAAATTTTTTTTAATGTATGTTTATATAATTAAACCAAGCCCATCATACCAATAGCGACCACATGCACAAGAATGTTATAATAATTGTATGGATCAGCATCTACCAACACTTTTAAGGGCCTAATTGGCGTTGATTTAAATGCCAATACTATCAGGGCCTGGAGACATATAATGTACGAAGGTGATAAACAGTCTTAACTTTCGTGCTCTTCTTGACCATCACTCCTTCGATCAATCTTAATCCTTCCATCAAACGTCAGCAATCCTCCGCACTAATACTCAACAATCCTCACCAATCTTCAGCAATCCTCCTCCTCAATCCTCGCCAATGCTTCGTATCAATCCCAATTCCTCGACCAATCCTTATATCAGTCCTTTGGTTTATCTCCACCCATATATATATATATATATATATATATATATATATAAATGACATTCTTTCGCCAACTGTCACCGAATTTGTACATATCGACACAATGAAATTTATGTATGCAGTCAACAATTCATTAATTTTTATACTTAATGTTTTCATTAATATTCGGTTTGCGGATAGTTACTTTAATAGTCAAGGGCTCATAGCACTGCTTAAATTATGAGGTATAAAAAGATACAACACACAAAAATAAAAAAAATAAAAAAATTATTTTATTTAATACATTATTATTCATTATTATTTTGTAATTATAATTTCAGAAAAAAACACTTTACTAATGATTGAACATATTCCACTAATGTGCGAGAAATACCCCCGGTTTTGAAAGTCAATCAAATATCTGAGTCTTTCAATAAGTTAATTCGGTCTTCGGGAAATGGTAGCCAGTATTCTCGGCATTTTCTGCCTTCTTCGTGTCTCTCATTGCTGTAAATATGGTGGAGAACTGTATCAGAACATCAAGAAGGTCACCATCTTCTTTAGCACCATCACTGTCTTCATGTTCATTTTTATCCATGCTGTCTTCATAGTCATCTTCACCTCCTGTTTTGTATTCTCTTTAAATTTGATCTTCTTCGTAGCATGAGCTGTATGCTCATCAGTATTTAGAGCCGATGACTGTTTATTATGAAGTTCAATGACTTCACGCGAACGTCTTGCAAGTGTACTTTCTGTGCAAACCACTCTACTGCACAGCGCAGGTCACTCATTCCTTCGTAACATTAACTGTCTCATCATAATAGCCTGTGGAATCAGTACCCATCTATGCAGCAGGAGGTATTGCCAGCAACACTTTCAGGCTCTCAAAATACGAACCCTTGCCATTCTTGGCATGGTTCTTCAAGTTATCGCCTTGCATGAAGTGCGTGGGACCAAAGTCGTAATACTTCATCGCGCGAAAGGACTCTTCGCACATATGGCTCTCTCATGCCGGCGAGCATTTTGACTGAAGATGGAAACTCGATCACATAATTGACTTCGACAACCATCAGGAGGCTGTGAGTACAACTGTGAGTACAGGTTCACTGCCCCATGCTACCGACCCACTTAACTTAACCATAATTGCACATTATTTCGTGGCGTTTCTGTTTTTGCTTTTCATTGCATATTCTATATCACAGAATTTCTCTTTGCGTGTACTTTCAGATGCCGTTGAAATAAATGTATGTTTCCAGGGTCAAAATCATATGTGATTTAATTATTTCTGTTCGTGCATATATTACGATTAGTCACTTTATCGCTAATTACTTGCCCCGTACATAATTTCATTTAGCGAAAACTGCATTTCGTGATCAGCAACCATTCCAGAAATTTTGGGGATGTCCACGCTAGGCGGACTATTCTGTATACATATATAAATATATATATATTTATTTACAAGGCTTGAGTGATTAACCTATTCTGCACTGGGTGCAATTATGTACTGTACTGTAATCAACATTAGAAGGAATGCAAAAAGTAAACAATAATGGGAAATTATTACAAATTAAAAATTGTATGAGAAATTTTTATTTGCGGTACACATATTTTACTCTACCGCTCTTAGTATGACGTCGGGTCGCCATGTTTTCAAATTCATTTTGCCAGTTTCGCGGCATTGAGTTGTGCAAGCCCTTGTTGGCGTCCTGCAATAATCCTACCATGCAGCTTGAATATTCGTTCACAGTTCCTACAGATCTTGCGGTAGGGGTGTAGTCGTGATAGAGCGGCCAATAGCGCTCGATACGTTTTCAATTATATTGAGGATAGGTCTGGCGATGCGGTTGGCCATAACAATAAAACCATGGCTTTATGGCACGCTCTTGCGACAGTAGCGTTATAAGGACGAGCATTGTCCTTTTAGAATAGAGTACTGCTGTGAGCGTTTACAAACGGCAGAGATACTGGATGGAGGATCTCATACACGTACTATTTGGCTTTCAAAGTGACAGTAATGAAAAACTAACGATTATCGGGCATCCTACGAAGTGGCACTTCACACCATGATACCAGGTCCTCTGAACGTATGACGTATGACAACAAATAATCTGTCTTGGCACTGGTTACGTTTCCTCCACATACGGATGCGTTGATCGTGGACACCAAGACAAAAGTGAGACTCATCTCTGAAGATTACCCATTGTCATTATGCATTGCTCAATGAGAGTCGGTCACTACACCATTACAATCTGTTGCTAGGTTGACATGTTAAGGACAGTCGTCGTAACGGTCTTCGTGAATGCAGTCCTGCTTCTTGCAGCCGTCTGGCAACGACACTGGCACTTACGGGATGCTGCAGGGTGGACATCACTGCTCGCTGAATATCCGCAGTCGTGGTGGTTGGAGCACTCTGTGCAGGTCGGTCAACCCGGCAGTTTTTTCCTCAGTGTGGTTCGTGGTGGTCTCACAGATCCTATATGTCGTATGTGCATATTCTTCTCTATCATCTAGCGCCAATAGCGCGCTACGGTAATATCTGCACGACCGGTATGGCACGTAATACAATGACATGGCCACCCCACTCCCCGCAACCCTATGGCGAGACCATCATGAACGCGTCTAATTGTTCGAAATGCTGTAGAACTCATCTCCAAGGCGTACTATATTTCGAAAGGGCACTACCGACACAACCGCATAAGACAGAATAGAAAGCATGCGTGCTCGGGCGATCTTATATATTCCGTCAGGTACAGAGATAAGGCCTGCCCTTGCTGACGACACTTGCGCGGACGAGAGTGAAACGTGAAGCATCTGCATGTCTCTCACTGTCTAACCCACCCCCACGTTTCATTTCTGTACGTTGTTTCCTTGTGGGTGCAACAATTTTTGTGACAATGAGTGTAGTTGTATGAGATTTAAAAATTGAAGCGTTATTTATAAATCGATGCTCGTGTTGTCTACAGTCATCGTGCCGAAAGTGTTAATTTAGCAATTAGGCAACTTAGCCTGAAAAAGTAAGTTGCTGATCGATAGTACAGTTTCATAAGGTTCGAAGTTTCCATCTTCCTCGCCGGAGGGACGAAAGACAAAGGCACAGGCGGAGAGTTAATTCCCACGTTTTTCGCCACGCGGGGCAATAAAGTGGCTGGCATGGGCGTGTATCGGCCCGTCACAAGCCATTGGCTCGCGCCTCTTCCCCCTACCTAGCCCCACCTATTCGTCATCACGTTGCATCATGCTCGGGTAATCCTTCCCTGCCTTCCATCCCCTTGCCCATGTACAACACACAACCGTGAAACTCATGACCCCTGGTCTGCGTCCGGGTCAGTGCTAGAGTTGCGGCCTTAGCTTTCGACTGAGGACACGAGGTCGCTAATTCTTGCATATGCTATACTTAATGGTCCAGTCAAAAAATACTGTTTTTACCGTCTGTGAGAAATAATTAATGAAGTTATAAAACTTAAAACATTTGTAAGTGAAAAGTTGACATGACTATCGTGTACGCGTCCGCCATATTAATACCAAAATGGCCGATGAATAATTAAATCTCTCCAGTTTTTCAGTAATTACTCCTGAACAGTTGTCTTTAAAACCCAAATGCAAAGAATCTAATTTGTAGATAATTTAATTCCCTGTATCTATTGTGATCATATCTGAAATTTTAGTACTAAAATGTCCGCTGTCTCATGACATTTTGTAATATTTCGCTAACTACTTCTGAACAGTTACTCCTATTAAATAATTTAAATATGGTTCATTGTTTTTTCAGTACTTCGTGACATTCATACGGACGCATTAATATGGTTCATGGCTGTATTGATACATAAATGAAAGTATATTCCATGGATTCGGAGATTGAATGTTTTAAATGACAAAAACGTTTTGCTAAAGGCGAAGCACAGATTGTGAAAAGAGGAATGTCAATAATAATAGAAGCAAGTAAGGCGCGGGGAGACAGTAAAATATCACTTCTTATATTGTGTCTAGCAGATTGCATAAATGTGAGGTGCATCTTAAATTATTTGAAAATGTTCGAAGACAGCGAAATACAGGCAAGCCCACCAGTTTTACAATCTGCTGAACATTTTTACTTCAAGAGATTATGCTTATTCTGTGCTTGAAATTGGAATTTTGAAGTTAAAAATAGAAATGTTAAATGTGACATCATTCAGGAAAAATAGTCTGCACGACGACCAAAAAGAATACTTCTTCCATAATTTGGCTGCATTTCTGCATTTTCAATGTCACTTTTTGTCGGAGGAATGCGAAAAACAGCAAAATCTTCTCTCTTTGAAATGTTTAACGCAGATGATGAAAGACTAGTGAAACCTGAAGAACTCGTGTATGTGTTAGAGGGAGGATATTAGTTACAAAGTGTATACTGGCCTCAGAACGTTAAATACTTTGAAATTTATGATGCATATATTCGCCACGTAATTAAGAAATATAGTCAGAACTAAGTCACTCAGAGAGCGGTGCGAGTATAGAGAACTGGGACCTCAATATAGGAGATATTGGAAGAATGCATCAACTGATAATATTATTGATGACAATACAATATGTAAGTTTCTTGGAAATACGAAGATCGAAACTAGACTCATAGCACAGTTATCATAGAAATTTCGGGAAAATGGCTTGAAGGCTATGCAGGATGTTGACCTCAGTATTGTTCAAACTGCTACCAAGGAATCCCATCAAGGTGCCTCTGTAATTGTAGTTGGATATGATATTTATCTGCTTGTGCTAATAATTTTCTTTGCTCCAACAAGCTACAAATACAGTCTGACTCAGAAAATGCAGGTCTGGATTGGAAGAGCAGTTTTCGGTTTCAGGCGTTATTGTTGATCGTGAGAAGCAGTTGCTTAAATGCTGAATAGATCAGAAATTAGTCATTAGAAAAATTTATGGGATGCATTTATGTCGATATTTCTTTCAAGCGTTCCAATGTTTTTACACCGTTACCAAGCGTAAATAGTGGCTGGATCATGCATGATATCTGGTCTTGTTGTTAATTACTGCGAAAGAGGGAAACGGCAAAACGAAGTCACAAATTTATAGTTCACAATATTTACAATCTTCAGGAATACTGAATTATATAAAATACAGTATTTATATCTTAATGCCATAAGTGGTTCTGATAACACATCAGCATTGTATGACAACCATAAAATTAAATACTTTAAAATTTAAAAAAATTGCTACTGTTTATTTTATATTACCTTCTTTTTTAACAATGCTTTATATTCTCAAGGCTAAAGTTGAAGGGCTGGTGAGTGCTTAATTTCAGAAAAACGTAACAGTCCTCGACAAGTACAGATTCATTTGTTTCAATAAAAACGTTTGCCGGTTGAATAACGTCGTACTTCTGAAATGGTTGTTTTCTCATTCAAATACTACTCGGCAGCACTCACTTACGGTGTTTTATGTGGCACAGTAATGGCGCGTCACTAACAAATAAACTTATTAAATTTCTAAACATTATTTTCGAAATTTTTAATACTTACTATTCAAAGTTATTATTATCGTCTGTATTATAAAAGGGACGAGAAAATTACTATTTGATAGGAAATTTAATTCACTACAAAGTAGTTTCTATACATTTTTGTCGTGGAAGCGACGTTTCAGGGGTAATTACTGAAAAAAACCGGAGAAATGTTATAACTTGCGACCAGTTTGTTACCAAAGTGGTGGACGCGTACACGAAAGGCATTAAAAATTTCGGTACTTTAATTAAATCAACCTCACCTTGGAATTTTGTCAAGTTTCAAAATTGTTATAAACATTTTCCATCTTACAAGGCTATAAACCTGGGGAACAATATTTGGAATCCTCTCATTAAGGGGCTTGCCTACTTACAGCTTTTCTTAAAGTTTGAGGCTGAGAAGCGCGGAAACGATAAGGCTGACTATAACACGTGCATCGAGTGCGCCATCGCCGCTAAGCGCAAGGCTCATGAACTGGCTTGCGGTGTTCTCGTCGTGCTACGTGTACCTACGTGACTTTAAGCGGCGACCCTATCATTATGTTGGTAGAAAATCTGTAAGCATGTTCAGTGCAGGACCCTTGAGTATTTTTGTATTATCTGAGGTGTTGTTTTGAGGTACAGAGTTTTTTAAAGGCCGTTATTAGCTATGCTGGAGTGCTCTGAATTGGAGTTTCTAACGTGCGTGACGTCTCGAAAGTACTCGAGAGGCCTCGTATGATGTATGTGTGTTCTTTTTTCTAGATCAGCCCAGTGGACATACGTTTAAAATCATAGTTTAACGCGTATTTCAAACAGTCTGCAACGCAGTTAGAGAACCAGGTAGTTGGGTCCTTAAAATCAGTACCTAAAGAAATAATTCACTCTTTTGAACCGTAGTTTTCTGGTACGTTGTACAGAAGTGCGTTAAAGACATGAGCCCATTTATTTTTCAAACTTTCCGAATTCTTGTCTTTCCTCCCGCTTCCCTATGGGATATCAGATAAAAACAATTGTTATGACATTTACTCAAGAGTACAGAAGTGGATCAGCGTTTTACATCGCGAACGCATTCAGCCGCATGCGACAGCAACACGACTTCCCTGATTGGCAAACATCCGGCACTTCATCCCCAATCAGTGTAATGCAACCCGCTTGTCTTGAGAGCCGATGACGGTGAAGCAAGGTGAGTATGGAGCAGCACCGGAATGCTAGGGCGGGGAAAACTGGAGATCCCCGAGAAAACCCGCTGACCAGTGGCATCGTCCGGCATGATTCGCACATGCGAAAATCTGGGGTCGACCCAGCCGGGAATCGAACCTGATTCACCTAGGTGGGAGGAGAATAATTTGACCATTACAATCCCTCCCCCTTCCCGCCAGCGAGTAGGGAATTACCGAAACTGACACGGCCAGAAAGAATACTGCTAAACTATTTTAACGAAAATGCAATATTATATTTGCCATTAATATATAGAGAAAACATTTTGTTTGTGGAAAACCTACTTTGCAGTGGTTCATATTTATTCATAAATTTTTTTTTCATAATCAAATCACGTTCTGAAGAAAATAAAGTGTGTTTTAGAGTGTGTATTTACAAATACTTATAGATCAGACCCCACTTTGGCGATTGCATGTTTTAAACTGCTACGCGTCTGAGTCGTCGAATATCAAAATTTCTTCTCAAAATAACACCTGGTCAAAAAAAAAAAAAAACAGCAGGTATGAAAGTAGAATATTGAATTCTACACCCTAAATATGAATAAAAGAGAACTTCACTGTTTTAATTAGTTAACAGCACCTGACTTATTCAACAGTAATTTCAGTCAATTTAACTGACGAATTAGTGAAAAAGGTCAGTTTTTCTTCACTTGTTGATTTAGTGGCATTTTCCACTCATTCATCGACAATTTCATTCCCTGTTATTCAACGATTTGCTTTTTGTAGATTCCATAATAGCTTATGCGATCATCAAGAAAAAAACAAACATTTTGTATTCCCTGTGTTTAAGAGCGTGTTATGGTAGATATGATTACGTCCTCAAGCAAAAAATAAATCTTATGTTGCAACGCCGAAATAGGTTCGCGTAGACTATTGCACTGCAAAGGATTTTCGGGATAATATCACATCAATCGGTTTTCAAGAACATTTTCTCTTATTTCTGGTGAGATCGTTCTTTGCTTGAACGTCATATTCATCAGTATAGTATTCTTCCACACTTAAAAATATCATAGAGCTTGTAAATAACCGCATAGTAATTCACGACACTTATTGAGTAATTGCTTATAATGGCAGTTTGGTAATGAAATCACTGAGCTTTGTGTGCATTTGTGCTTACTACATTCATAAGCTACAACTGAACTTTAACCACAGCATTGTGTTGTAAAATACGGCATTCCTTACACAGCTCCGCTGTTTACCTTCAAGTCTGAATACATGAATCAGGAAAAATGTATTCGCTTTTCAAAATCTGATATCGACGAATGTGGGTTTCGTCTTCTGTAATACCATTTAAACCAGGAAATATTACCATCAGTTTTTCGTTTGGTTTTCACGTAACCATCGCAGCGCTCGGTTTACAGGTTTAAACTACATTAAATGTGGTGAAGTGAGTGCACTGATCCGTAATATGTGTATATAGAATCCTAATGTTACCAACTGAACTAAGAAATAAAATAAATAGCATAACATTTAGAAGTTAGATATTTCAGATGTACGTAATAAATATATTTTCAAATATTTTATTGAAACATTCTCACTGATTGACTAAGTGACAGCAAACTGCGTGCAGCGAATTAAATATAGTTTTTATTGAATTTAGCCAAATAGTTATGAGAAATAAACATATTTCCGATAGCCACTGGTTTTTTTTGCGCAGTTTAAAGTAATTTGAAAAGTAAAAAAAAAAAAAAAGAAAGAAAAAAAGGTCTTGGGTGATTAGGATTGAACCCACAAACTTCAACATCCCATTGTTAAACAGTTACATTACCAACAATGCTCCCAAGCCAACCTTAGCTGCAAGGGAGAAGATATGTGTGTTTTTTTTTTTCACGGAATGCATGTAGCTTTAAATTGTATGCCCTTTCTTTTCATTTTCAATTTGATTAGTAACATTAAGATTGTTAAAATAAATAGTACGTATGTATGCACTCACTTCACCACATTTATTGTATTTTAAACCTTCAAAGTGAGCGCCATGATGATTACGTGAAAACTAAATGAAAGACGTAAAAACGGAATGAAAGACGGAATGTTCTTGTTACCTCATAAATTGGTATTATAAAAGATGAATCTCACATTTAAGATTATTTTTAATTGGTTTCATAAGTTTATTCGTTGTTATTACATTTGTTACACGTTGTTAAACTAATCCCTCAGCCAAAAAAATTAAACACTGATAAACAGCGAATGAAATGGTTGATGAATCAGTCGAAATGTCAATAAATCAATAAGTGAAGAAAAATTGAATTTTTTTACTAATTCGTCAATAAAATTTTCTGAAGTGATGGTTGAATAAGTCAAGTGCTCTTAACTTATTTAAACAGTGAAATTCACACTTATTAATATGTAGGGCCGGTTTCACAATTTATGTTTAAAGTATTGGTTACCTGAACACATTCTTAATATAAACATTAGTTATATCATTGGTTAATCTCATAGTATTACTCAACAGACATTTCCCGTTAAATAGAGTTTTGGTCAGCTAAGCGCTGGATAATATACACTGAAGAGCCAAAGAAACTGTAATAGGCGTGCGTATGAAAATAACAGAGGTATGGAACCAATCAAAGTAAGGCGATGCGGTCGGCTGCTAGATCGGTTACTGCTGCTACAATGGCAGGTTATCAAGATATAAGTGAGTTTGAACGTGGTGTTATAGTCGGCGCACGAGAGATGGGACATAGCATCTCCGAGGTAGCAATAGTATTTGGATGTTCACGTACGACCATTTCACGAGTGTACCGTGAATATCGGGAACCCGGTGAAACATCAGGCCGGAAAAATATCGTGAAAGAACGGGACAAACGACGACTGACGAGAATCATTAAATGTGACAGACGTGCAACCCTTTCTAAAATTGGCGCAGATTGGATTTGTGGACTGCCCTGCAGAATTAATGGTGTGAATTGCCTCCTGCATACCTTCAGACATTAGTTGAGTCCATGCCACGTCGTCTTGCAGCAGGTGTACCAGTTTTTTTTACTCTTCAGTGTACGAGTACATAAATCTGTAAATCATGCAGTAACGTTATCGTTCGTGATTGGCTGCTTGTAGGTCGTCATCTGATGTTTGTGTTGTGCTGGTTAAACTATATTCGTTGTAAAACAGGGAAGGAAGCACCAATAATAAACGGTTTGAAGGTATTTATGAGTTACTGAAAACGAGACATGCAGTAATACAAACTCTTGCAGATATTTGAGGAGTTGGTTATAAGACGCGATACCAAAAAAAAAAAAAAAAACGAAAGTTTTAGCATACCTTTTAAAGTAAAAAAGCCTTATGAGATCACCTTCCTGTCTGTGTGTGTATGTGTGTACTGTGTATATATGTGTGTTTGAGTGTGTGTCTTTGCGTGTTCGTGTCCCCCCTTTAAATTTCTGAACACCTGAACCGAATTTCGCCAAACTCGTTACATATAAGCAAGGATACCTAATTTTAATAGTTATCGACCACGCAGGGCACTTACTTTCAAAATGGCGTCCATTAAAAATTTAGGGCGATTTGTCATATCTCGGACACCATTCAACCTATTTTAACCAAATTTTGTATGTTGACAGCACAAGATGTAATCATTAAATTCAGGGGTGATTACTGTTGCTGGTTCGCTATTTTGGAAGATAACGCCACCTAAAAAAATTAAGCTTTTATGTTTTATCTCGAAAACTCAACCAGTTTTCTTAAGATTTGGCAAGAAAGTAATACTATTATAGGCCAAGTTAATATAAGTAAATAAACTTCATTAGGCACTTATTTTCAATATGGCGGCGGTAAAATATTTTAGATTTATTTGGTATAACTACTATATCATTTTGCCAATTTAAACCAAATTTTGTATGTTGAAAGTATATACAGCAAGCATCAAATAAGCCAAAAACAAGCATTTCGTCCGCCATTTTGTAAGATAGCACTTCATGAATTAATCAAATTTTTTTATGTTGTTTCTCGGGAAAAAAATCAACAGATTCATACAAAATTTGGCAATCAAGCAGTGCAGCCGCAGTTGATATGTACAAATATGTTTCAAGTATATCAGACACATGTTTTCCAAATGGCGGCCATCTAGATAGTTCAGCATATTGTGGTATACTTCTAAAACATCTAATCAATTTCAACTTAACTTTTTACGCTGGGAGTATATACAGAATGATTCTAAAATCATGGGACAAACATTGAGGGGTGGTAGAGCTCACTAAAAAAAAAACAATTATTGTATAGGAATATATGGGCGGGAGTGATGCGTTGAGGCACAAACACATAAATAACACATGAAATGCAACACTTTGTTTATTTACAACGTCACCACTATATGCTTTTTTACAGCAATGTTTATAATAATTGGTAAAAATTGCTACCACCGACAGTAATGCAAGTTTGGTAGCGTCGGTGGAGTGATTGGCGAACAGATTCAAATACGCTAGGTATTTCACGCACACCACCATTTTCAGCCAATCACCCCATATGTAGAGGTCGCCAAGCATGCGTGACTGTTGGTGGATGCATTTCCAGCTACTATTTTAACATTTTCTTAACGGAATCACTCGTTAAGTATGCTGCTAATGAACATTTTATGTTTCCGTTAATGTGTTAAGTTTTTTTGTTTGTGCCTCAACGCGTCACTTCCACCCAATTTAAATTTAACTTTGCATATTGTATCTATGACAATAATTGAATGTGGTAACATATAAATTCTTTGACCTCCATTTACGAAAATCATTTAATATGCAATGTGGGTTTTATGCCATATTTCGAGGACCAATTAACCGACATGCATACAGAAATCCTCGTTTTCCAAAAAAATAAAATTACAAAAATTACAAAAAATAGCAAAAAAATAAATGTAAAATTAGATTTTTTTAACTGAGAAATGTTTTAACATATTTTTTTTAAAGATATACACGTAGGAGGTCCAAGATTCGTGGACAAGGGGGGGGGATCGACTAAGCTCCCAACACTACCGGCCCTCACTAGGTACGCCGGTGTCCACCTCGTCAACCATGTTAGATGTCGATGAACTTAAGCGAATTCGCGTGACCTTGAGTAACCTTGAAAACGAAAAATTACCAAAAAATACAAAAATCCAAANTTTTTAAAGATATACACGTAGGAGGTCCAAGATTCGTGGACAAGGGGGGGGGATCGACTAAGCTCCCAACACTACCGGCCCTCACTAGGTACGCCGGTGTCCACCTCGTCAACCATGTTAGATGTCGATGAACTTAAGCGAATTCGCGTGACCTTGAGTAACCTTGAAAACGAAAAATTACCAAAAAATACAAAAATCCAAAATAAAGTTTTAAAAAATTCCAACAAATTCCCAAACAACCCTTGAAACTTGTTGCAAGACTCAAAACTCAAGACTCAAGATTCAAAACTCAAGACTCAAAACCCAAGACCCAAGACTCAATACCCTTGACCCAAGACCCAAAACCCGTGACCCAAAACCCGTGACCCAAAACCCAACACCCAAGACTCAAGACAATTGAATCAAGGCCCTTGAATCAAGACCCTTCACACAAGACCCTTTACTCAACACTTAAGACTCAAGATTCAAAACCCATGACCCAAGACTTAAGACTAAAGATTCAAGACTCAATACCCTTGACCCAATACCCTTGAACATTAAGAGTGGTATATAGTTCCATCTCGAGTGAGAAACATTTATTGGTTTTGTAATAATTATTATTTTGGAACTATTAAATATATGACCATGAAATTTTTTCCATGTAAGTAAAAAATTGAATTTTTTGAGCTATGGATATACTTTTACAATCTATCTGTTTTATATATATTTTTTTAAATTATGAGATTGTTTAACTTTGCGTATAATTTTCTGTTAACTAAAAAAAAAAATACTTGAAACAAAAAAATAGTGGAATCAGCTATAGTTTCCTAAGTAAAATCATGATAAAAATGACATTGTCACAGCATTGTATTTTAAGAAATCAAACTAAAACTATAGGTTTGTTTAGGAATTTTGAGTCCCGTCTCGTGCTGCTGCCCACTCGCTACGTGAATTTCCTCGTCTCGCCCCAAGTGCTGTTCGGGCAGGGAGGGGATGGCTGGTAGTGGCCTGCAGTAGGGGTGGTATTGTCTGCTCTCAAGGACAGGCGTGTCTTTAGGCGGGCCCGAGGAGGTTGAGACATCCCGAGAGATCGCTCGCGTGATTGTTCGCAGTACTGGGTTGTTGGCGTTCTCTACTCTCCTGCATTTCTTGCCTTCTTCTAAAAACGAATATTCTGGGACACATTTTAAGCCATAACTTATCAAATTACTGAACATAGAAATGTTTTCCACTAGCCGCGATGAATTTTTTGAAGCGTAGTTTAATGTATGAATACTAAAAATTTAAGAATGTTTTACACACAAGTAGTCAAATGTTGTGTTTTCCAAGTAGAACGTGTGTCCGTGGTTAGCATAAGGGCTAGGGCTCTCATCTCTCTCTCTCTCTCCCTCTCTCTCTCTCTCAGAAGATATCGGTTCAACTCCCGACGGGGGGTACACTCGGATTTTGGGACGTGAAAATTGTGTTCGAAGATGCTTATGTTGAGTGGATTGTCTCGGAAGTGTCTCGTTTTTCTTTGCGTTTCAGCGTTGCTCCACATTCTTCTCAGTTTCATCCTCCCTGGCTCTCACGCAAGACTATAAGATGCCGCCCAAAATCTCTAAACTCTCATATTAAACACGGAACTCTCTTGGCTGGCTAACTTGTCAAGTACCTATATAAACTTATTATTTACAATATAAGAGCTAAAACGATTTACAGGCTAACAACAATATAAGGACTACAAAGTGTATTTAAGTATACGAAAGTTTGTCAAACTTAACTTTAAAGTGTTCTTAATTTATATTTCGTAATTTTTATTTTAAAATTTTTTTTTTTTATAGTTGCATGGAGATGTGGATGCGGAACCTTTGCTCGATTACCATTCCTATATAATTTGTCGCGTGACAGTTTTGAGGATTACAGCACGCCTTTGGCTCACTTCCCTCACCCCCTTACCCCACCCCCTTCAACCTTTAGCGCACTTTGCTGTCGCCTTCGAATAGGCACGTGGCATGGAAAATCTCCAGACACGTGAAGCTGAAGCGGAGGCCTCCCCCCCCC
>NQII01002530.1:170389-301527 GCA_002778355.1 Clitarchus hookeri | reverse complement strand
CACGCACCTAATAGTCGGGGCCTGGGGGACATTAACTTTGACCGTATAAGCCGCCTTGTCTTTTACAGTGGGGCTTAAATACCTCAAGTTAAATACGTGGAATAGTGAGTGCTACCCTGTGAGTCATATGGCTACAGTAAGGGAGGTTTGGTCTATTTTGTTACTTACTTGTTAGTTCTAGGCAGATTTTACCTTTTTTTTAATATGTGCTTACATAACTTTCCGTCTATTTGTTACAGCCAATGTGTGTCTCGGCTGTTCATTGATCCTCATATTATGCTTGCTGTTCATGCTATAAGTACCTCTGAAAATAGCTTGCCTCATTTATATTGCTTTTTGCACCACCAATGATAACTTTTACAAAGAATCAACATATTCTAGCGCAAGTGCACTTTGCTAAAAAAAAAAAATGATTGAACTGTGGGAATGCTTATTCTCGTGCTGCGTACATTATTCCGCCGATGTTGGGGATGACAAGCATGCATACGCGTTGCTGGAATGTTGACAATAGAAAATCGTTTGGCAGATCATTTATGTCATGTATGAAATTACAGCATGTGTATTACGTACTAGATAAAATTTCTTTACCAGCGGTTAGTGTAAGAGTGAATGCTGCAATAAATTCATTTAAAATTCACAAATATTGTTATAATACAACAATATGCATGAATAAAACAAGTTCATAGTTATAAAGCATAAAAATATAAAAACAATAAAATGAAATTTGTTTGCGGTTCGTGGAAATGTGTTGGCGTGTTCACAACTAACATGATGGAGGTTAAGCGTCAAACTCTAAAATACTACGACTTTAATTTTGAAAGGATGTTTGTCATATTATTGAAACTTTTCGTATCGCATAAAATTGCATCTTCTTTTATTGCCAAAATTTGTTTTAAAAACTATTTAAGGAGGGTAGATAAAATTTGATTAACTTTGTAAGTTACAGTCATTCTGTAATTTAAGTATGAATAAAACTAGGCATAATGAATGTCCACAATTACATTTATATTATTCACAATTTTGCAGTACCAAACGCAAAATACTTGAAAATTGTCATATTTAATGTATAAACAACTTTTAACATATTTTCTCACTTATTTTGATAACAAATCATCCAGTTTTGTTACGAGCGAAACGTTTGACTTCTATGTTTTATCAACAGAAGATTTCATAGCTGAGTCATCATGATAACAGAGTATGGCTTGACAGCTGGTTTGAGCAAGTTCAACCTAAATCTCCCCTAATAAACGTTTCCATTGTGATTTTTAAAGAATTTATGCGTATTGGTATCGAAGAATCATGAGAAGCTAACTACCATGTACGTTTTAGGTTTACTCATATATGATGGCTATTTGCTTTAACAGCTCACACAACCAATAAATACCAAGAAATTATCTTGCCTGGAAAATCTCGCAACATTGCATTCATTCCACTGAGAACTTAAAAAATGGTGTTTTATAGATTAGCACTCTTTGAATATACAAAGAATCTTTAATTATTTCCATTATGTACATTTTCATTAAACTAGTCACTATGCAAAAAATTATTCAGTGAAAATAAATCTTCTATGTTTTAGTTTTACGCCTATAAAAACTGTTGCGAACAGAAGTTAATATATATTTGATAAGCTTATTGTGTTTGTAATTACTTCTTTTTACTAAACCTATTACTGTAAATGAGTGGAGGGAAAGAAGGCATGCTGACAGCAAGCGTGATTTTTATTATATTCGGTAGAAGGTCTATTATTTTATCATAATAAATATTTCATTGGAGATATCATTAGGTGTTTGTCTTAATAAGATACCTCCAATGGTAATTGTTGCGGGATCAGAGTAAAGTTGCTATTAAATGAAATTAGGCCTTACTTCTTCCCGCAAATTTGCGATGTTCAAAGCAAACAAAGCAAGGATTTACTGATAACCAATTAGCCTTCTTTAATGCTTAGATGGTAGGTAGGCATTGACGTCTCATTGACCGCAATATCATTAGAGATGGAACCAGAAACATTTGAAACAGTACCAAGACAATTGAAATACACTAGTGTCTTACCCGGGACTCGGATTCAGAAAAAATAGTAAAATTAAGCTAGCTTGCAATCAACTGCATCACGGAGGTACGATTTGGAGCATCAACTTTGAATGTTATCAGTCTAATGTTGTGATTGATGGGGTTCACTATACTGAATTATTTACACGGGCTTCATTTTGAAAATAAGTGCCTGAGACAAAAAAAAACACACAAGTTTACATGGCTTACCAAAAAGATACTTATGTGAAAGATTAGGTGAAAATCAGTTGATTTATCTCCAATATATGGCATTTAAACCTTACTTTCTTAAACGGGGCTATTTTACAAAAGTGCTTAAAAAGGGACTCTTTACACGATGTTTTTAATAGATACTATAACTTAGAAAGTTTAATTGAAATAGTCAAATTGTTTAATAGATATGCCAAACATATCAAAGTATTTATATTGCTGCCATTTTTTAATTCATTGGCTGACCCCATATAAATCATGTAACTATCCATGGCCTTCTGTAGGTGTACAACATTTGGTGGAAATTAGTATAATTATTCCGGAAAAATAGCGAAATAGTCTATTTACACACCTGGCACTACTTTTCAAAAAATCTGGCAAAAGATCTCTTTGTGCATAACTGATACTTCTAATTAATACTGTCTGCGTACAAAATTTGGTTGAATATTTTTTTACTTTTCACAGATAATATTAATTATTCTAAATTACTTATAAACGCCCATTTAAAGATGCCTGCTGCACGTAACACATGTTAATTGACATGCCCTACTGTAGCAATATTACGTGAAATGTTTGTATGTACATGTTAATTGGTTCTCGAGATATGGCATAAAAACTCTATGTTCATGTGACGATCTTCATAACTGGACGTCAAAAAGTTAAATTATTAGGACTTTCGATGATTGTCATAGACATAATATACAAAGCTAAATTTAAATATGTTCCATAATTCAGCAGAAAAAGCACACTTAACTAAAATGTGTGTATGGGTGCCATTCAGATAATAAAAGACTTTCACAATTAAAACATAAAAAAATAATATGGCCTACCACAGTACAACTTCTTCGTCAAATTTTAAATAAATCGTTTGATTGTTTTCCGAGATAAGGAAAAAACTGTATTATTTCTTGTGGTGCTAACTTACAAAATGCCGAAGAAACGAGGCTTTGAATAGACAATTTATAAATCATACTGTTAGCCTACAGAGTAAGTTTAATAATTTTTGCTGTTTCGCACATAAAAAATTCTGAGCTAAAATGGTTGTATGGCCGCCATTTTGAAAAAAAATGTGTCTGGCCTTTTTAAAGTTTATCAGTTTACATGGCCTGCCATAGTGCTAATTGTTTGTCAAATTTGGTAGAAATCTGTTGTATTCCGGAGATATCACATACTTTTGATTTGTCACAAGATACTGTTTGACAAAAGAGATTTTGTGTGGACACATTTGATGGTTGTAACATATACTGTCATAATACAAAGTTTCATTGGATTTAGTAACATGGTTTCGACGATATAAGATTGAAAACTAAAATAGCTATATATCCGAAATTTTTAAAATAAATTTCTGATATACACAAAACACATAAGTTGACATAACTTAACACAGTACAATTTATTTGCAATATTTGATAGGAATAGGTAAATTGTTTCCCGAGATATGACATAAAAACTTTATTTATTCGTGTAGCACTATTTTACAAAATGGAGGACAAAAGAGGTTCCGGGTAGACACATTTGATGTTTCTTTATATATACTCCGAGCATACAAAGTTAAGTTGGAATTGATGATATGGTTTCGATGATGTAGCTTACTATGCTAAAGATGCTATATAACCGCCATTTTGAAAATATGTGTTTGAAAAACTTGAAACTGATTTATTAATATCAGTTCCCGTATTATTGCCAACTTTGGTAGGAATTTGTCAATTGTTTCCCATGATATTTCACAAAAACGTTATTTATTCATGTAACTCTATCTTACAAAATGTCCTTTGGTAAGGTCAGCTGTGGTAGAAATTTTTTGTGCAAATGTTGCGAATATTTTGTGCGAACAGGTTAGTTACAAGACTCTTATTAGAGACTTTTTCCGAGAGTGTCCTTCATCGTTTGTATAAGTAGGTGGTGTGGCAGGTTGGTCTTGTCCGTTTTTCTTGTCAGTTTTGCAGGAACTGATGTCGTCAGGAGCTAGTTTTGTGCTCAGTCGATCTCGCCAGGAACCAGTCTTGTGTGGTGTTGGTCTTAGGCGGAGTCAGTCATTGGCTAGTATGGTTAGTCAGTATGGATCCTTGTTGTGACTAGCTAGTAATGGCCAATCGCATGGGCTGCGATTTTTATCAATTTTTCGAGTTCTCTGTAATTGAGGTCAAGGTCATGGTTGGCAAAAACCAACATGGTGCCTAAATTAACAACTTCTTTAGAGGCGAAATCTATAATTAATAGACTAGCATCAACTACGTGATGGAAAAGTAAACAAATCGCAAACAAAATAAACAATATGGCTGCATACGACGGAATGAGCAAAGTTAGGGAGGTTTTCGACTAATTAGCCAATAAGAAACATTGGTGGTGGGTCGAATGAATATGAGTAATAAACCAATAAAAACATTTTTAGGTAGTTAAGCGATCACAAGTAATCAACCAATGAGATATATTGGTGGAGGGTTGGACGGGAACCAACTAATTGACCAATGAGAAACATTTGTTAGGGTCATTCTTCCGCTGGACGTGGTGCGCTGAGTACACTACCAGAAATAATTTTTGTATATACATTTTTTAATTATTAGTATTAATAATATTTTTTTATAAATAATTTATTGTTTTAATTTTTTATTTTTATATAGATTTTTTAAAAATAATTTTTAGGATTTATTTAGAAAATTTAAGTTTTATTTGGGTTTAAGGTTAATGGTCTACGTTATTGGGTCAAGGGTCTCTATTCTTGAGTCTTAGGTCTTGAGTCAAGGGTCTTGTGTCAAGGGTCTAGTCCAGGGTATTTTGAGTCTTGTGTCTTGAATCTTGTGTCTTAAGTCTTGTCTCTTGGATCTTGGGTCAAGTGTTTTGAGTTTTGGGTCAAGGTTTTTGAGTCTTGGGTGAAGGTTCTTGAGTCTTTTTTATGAGTATTGGGTCGTTAGTCTTAAGTTTTAAGTCAATTGTTAAGGGTTTTTTTTTTAATTGTTGAAATTTATAAAAAAAATTTGGATTTTTGTATTTTTTAGTCATTTTTCGTGTTCAGTGTCATTCAAGGTCACGGGAATTTGGTTAGGGTCATCAACATCTTACATGGTTGACGAGGTGGACACAGGCTGATATGGTGAGGGTCGGTGTTGTCAGGAGCTTAATCTATCCACCCATCAATGAACCCCAGACCTCCTATGTGTACATCTTTATTTATTTTTCAATAATTTTTCTATTTTTTTTTTTATTTTGTAAATAGTTAGAAATTTTTCGGAATTTTTGATGATTTTTTGGGTTCAAGTTAATTCAAGGTCATGGACTCAGGGTCAAGGTCAAAGTGATGGGTCAAGGTTTAGGTCAGCCAGATCCAAGATGGCAGTTGGGTGACGTCACAGCATGGCGGCCAGCCGGCTTCTGGCTCCTATTCCCGATCCCCTTTGTGTTTCATTTCAAATACATTATGCCAGACTCCCCTTTTTATTCTACTAATGTTATCAATAGGACCAACAGAATTCTGCTGAAATATTTCCGCGCATACAAGATTTAAATACCTAACCGACATATCAGCATTTTTCTAATGCTTTTGTCGGCGAGTCTCTTTAAGAAGACATCTTCTTACTTGACTGGCCAATCACAATTTGGTAACTCCGATATTGCAAGTCTGTGTTTCGTGGCAAATACCTGAGACGCGTGACACGGAAATCATCCAATCACGAAAGTGGATATGTGATAAAGAGTTCCGGAATACAATGGTGATGAAATATTTTTGCGAAATTCGAGTGTCCCTAGTTTGTCAACAGTTTCGTCACCATCGCCCTCAAAACACCCCATTAAATCAGCTGGCATAAGAAACAAATTTAATACACAAACAAAGCATTACATGAGCCAAGAATTATTAGCGTATTTGTTGTATATGTTCTGATTAGTCCACTAATCGGAACTTATTCACGTGCCTAAGATAACCATTGGTTACAGGTAAATTAGAAATTGATTATTCTTAGGCACACCCGAATTTCGCGAAAAGATTTCAAGACCTGTTGTATTTCATAACACTTTAGCTCAGATCCTCTTTTCGTGATTGGACGGTTCCCGTATATCACGTCTTAGGTGTCTGCCAGTGAATCACAGATCTACTCTTCCAAGTTATTCAATTGTGATTGGCCAGTCAAGTAATAAAATGTTTTCCCACTAAGACACGCCGCCAATGAGCGTAGCAAAACTACTGATGCGCACGTAGCGTATTGAAATATAGCGTGTGCGGAAATCTTTTCGCGAAATTAGGGTGTTCCTAGTTAACAATATATTTATAAACAGAAAATGTCACTAACCAACACTTCATTTTTAATCAGACCTTAATCGGAACGAAATCAGACATTTAAGACTACTTAAGTTATTATTTCTGGTTTAATACACATTAGAGAAAGGACTTGCATATTTGTAACACATTTAGATTACTGTTAATTGCACAGTTTTATTGGAATGACGCATTAATAAAGTGGTCAGTCTTATTGCAACATTATTATTAAGGCTGGTTTCCACGCTACGTTTTATTGTACGTTTTGTCGGTCATGCAAAACGGAAGATAAAACGGATGTTTCGTCCACTGTTTCCACACAACGTTTTGTCCACTGTTTCCACGCAACGTTTTAGCCTCAGTTTTCACAAACGTTTTACCCTCAGTTTTCACGCAACATCCCCTCGTTGAGCATGGAGGAAGCCCAGTTGCTTTATGTTATATTCAATATCATGTCGGTGCAACGACTGAGAGGAATGGCTACGAAGAAGAGGAAACCGTCAAGATGGTCAAGGGAGTGGCTTTTGAAGAGGCGTCAGTACTCCCACGTCTTGTTGATGAAAGAGTTGAGAGGCGAACCCGACGACTGGCGGAATTATTTGCGAATGGACACTTCATCCTACAGTCAATTGCTGGAGTTGGTAACTCCATACATTCAGAAGGAAGACACCTGCATGAGGGAAGCCATTTCACCCCATGAAAGACTCACAGCAACCCTGAGATACCTTGCAACAGGGCGCAGCTACAAGGACTTGGAGTTCACCACCATTATATCCAAACCAATGTTGAGCAAAATAATTCCTGTTACCTGTAATGCAATCTACTTGGTTTTGAAGAAGAGCTACTTGAAGGTAAGTACATAATTATTGTCAAATTGTGAAAGACCGGAGGTTTTTAGAAAAATGAGCTTTGAAGATGTATTTTCTTTTATTATTGAAGACAGTGAATTACTTACTTTAAAGGAAAAACATGATTGACTTAAACGCTAAATTACTCATAAAATGTACAACTTGTTTGTTAAGAATCTCTGGCTTTTTCTTAATACTATCAACTTTTTTTTAACAAATCAAAAAACGAACTTCAAAAGACAACATTATTGTTTGCACATAATTCATTATAAAGACTTTCCTACTTAAATGAGTCTCAAGGATTTGTATCAGAAAATGTTTGAAAGTAATTGGCCAACGAAGAACTGGCAACTGGGCTTCCCATTTCAGCAAGTACTGTTTCAGGCAGCGTTGTGCTATGAATGCCAGGTTGGCACGCAAGTTGAGATTGAGGTTGCAAAAACTGATGTGGCATAGACGTTTCGTAATTTCAAATTCTTTGTCCATAATGAGGTGGGTAGGCTTCCCGCAGAGATGCCCAGGGTTGTTCTTCTCTCTGCCCTGCATTTGATAACTTCCATTTCTCATTAAGAGATTCCATTTCACCTTCGAAAAATACGTTGACACCTGCCAAAGCTGAGGTTTGGACGTAGGTGTTGTAATCTGTTCTGTAGCGTGAGGCGCCAACACTTAATAGTAGTCCTCAGTGATCGGGCGTAGGAATGGTTCGACACTGTTGTTTAATGGTCCAATTCACTAATGAATGAATACAGAATAATTCCTATTTCACAAATCGAGGTTTTATTGTTGCATGAACATGTGAATTGATACATGAACCGAATTGATACATGAACCCTTGAGACAACTCCCTCCCTTTTCTACGTATGCTCCGTACAATTCGGGTCGTAAAAGGGGGGGGGGTAAGGGATCTTCGTCGCACTTTTTGGATGATTCTAAAAGATCCTTCACACTGCGGGATAACTACTAAAGGTCCTTCACACTCGCTGGATGACTGTACTTATCTGGCTTGCTGTGCTGGTAGTTGTTCTTGCAGATGAGGTCCGGTGAGCTGGAACTGCTCTCGTCCTGTCACGGGCGCCTCGGTGACTCGTCTCGACGTCCCTCCTTCTCGGGTCGACGCAGGACTCTGCGTCTGACGGCGGCTGGCTGCCGTACTCGTCTCCTGCAGAATCACTCCTCCCTCCCGGAATCTCGTCGGCCGACTGCCATGTTTCCTCGGACTCCTCCGGTTTTGTAGGCCCTCATTGCCATATTAAACTGCCCCGGTTTCTCCAGGTAGCCGCGGACCGCCCCCCTGGGTAATCAACCGCGGGCGTGTACTCCAGCTCCATACTTGGGTCCAGCGTCTGCTGTTTTGTTCTGGTTTACCAGTTTCAGCACTCCGTTCTGTCCGTGCGGAAATAATTTAAAGGGGCCTCTCGTTGCGTTCGTCCAAACGCTCTCTCGGTTTTTATTGTGGTCGAAAGCCTGGGACAAAGCACAGCCTGGCGAGGTCATAAATACGTCTCGCCGTTCCTGCCTGCTCGCGGAGTCTGGCGTCTGTCCTTCTATTCTAGCTGGAGGTTTGTTGTTTGTTCGGCGTTGTGGGAATACTTCGGGATCTCCCCCTGGCCGCTGCCCTCGTGTTCTTCCCGCTGTCACCTGATTCCACACCGTGACGCTATTCTCCCGCATGTCCGCCTCCCCATGCAAATGGTCGTCTTGTAGGGCCGATCTGGCACCGTTCCCTTCGTCACGGCTGCAAGGCCCTAAATCCTGATTGATGTCGTTCGCCTGCGAGCTTCGTTAGAGCGTGGTACGGACGAATAAAATATAGGGACGCCGCAGGCGTCAACGTCACTAATAAGTTTTTGGACGAATTTGATTTGGTCCGGTTTAATTTGTCGAAGACGATCTGCGATGTGTTTTCCATATCTGTCAAAAGAATAATTGGTTGTAACAGATTCCAATTTTTGTCATCTTTTGACAAAAGTTCTAGTACTTCCTAATCCGTTGAACGTGACTGCTTCTTCCGAGATGTGACTCGTGCACGTTTTGTTGAGGCTGATGAAGTTCGGCTAGTGCGTGAGTTTGCTTCTGAAGTTGATGCAATAGTACCGTGTTCTTGGTCACTTACGTCCTCATGGTGTCCACTCTAGAACAAAAATTACATAAATAGAAATACATTGAAAATTCTAAATTAACACTGCTAGTGTTAATTTGCGGTATTTATGGCCCTCTGTAGTATCTTGATTTGGTGTCCCTGTTAAATTTTTTCTTCTTTTGTTTCAGTTTCCCGAAAACTCAAAGGCGTGGATGGATATTGCATCTGGCTTTGAAGAGAAATGACAGTTCCCCCAATGCTTAGGCGCAATAGATGGGGAAACATATTCAAATTGTTCCTCCCAAGAACAGTGGATCTTACCATTTTAATTTTTAAAAAACTCATAGTCTAGATCTGATGGCCATAGTAAATGCAAGCTGTGAGTTTATTTAGTGTAGTGTTGGTACAAATGGCCGTGTTTCTGATGGTGGCGTCATTAATCACACCATATTTTACGAGAAGTTGATCTGCAATCAGTTGAACATTCCT
The DNA here is from genome assembly GCA_002778355.1 of Clitarchus hookeri. Lineage (NCBI taxonomy): Eukaryota > Metazoa > Arthropoda > Insecta > Phasmatodea > Phasmatidae > Clitarchus > Clitarchus hookeri. The sequence goes on along the minus strand of NQII01002530.1, from coordinate 291,602 downwards.
GAACAAGCTAAATTATCCAATTCGGATCGGTTTCTTGAGTATGTGTTTGTGAGTGATGAGGCTTTCGCAATGCGCCCTGATCTCATCAAACCGTACAACCGAGAGTCGCTAAATAGGGATAGAAGGATTTTCAACTACCGCTTCGTGACGCGTAGTTGAAAATGCATTTGGAATTTTAGCTTCCAGATTCCGCATCTAAGCCTAAAATTGTCATATTATGCTGTTGAAATAAATTGTATTTCGAAAAAAGTTTGACTTACCTTTTGTTCCAAAACATCAAATTCAGACTCCTCTTCATCGTGCACAGTTTCTCGTGGCGTCCTTGGTACGTCTTGATCATTTAAAAAAATCCAATAAATCGAAGTACCACAACGATGGTTTGTATACGTTCTCTTCTCCAGGCCCAGAGGTTTCCGATTTTCTCACTTTGCTCAACTCTTTCTTGTAAACCGATCTCAATGAATTTTTTTTTATAACTGTCTATTTATTAGCCGTTACATCCACTTCTTTGTATTTTTGTATAAACTCTTCGTACACGAGGTTTTATTTATTACGGTCACTATATTCTTTACTTTTTATATGCCACAAATACAGAAAACTTTTGTAAATTTCAATTAACTCCGTGAGAAAATCGTGATTGCATTGCCGCAAATCCGACATATTGAAGGAAAATGATGGGAGCTCGAGTGAGTTGCGAACTGGAACTGAGCCAAGAATGGACGTCTTGTCTGAACCTGCTTCTACACGCTCCGTCTTGTCCTATCAGTTCTCGCAAAATTATGCTTCTCCCGTCAGTTCTTCGATCTGACCTTGGATTTCATTTCGATTCGACAAGACGTCCGTTTTGCAGTTTCCACGCAACGTTTTATCGGATAGGATTTGTCCTGTCCGACAAACGTACAATAAGACGTAGCGTGGAAACCAGCCTTTAGTCCGAATGTTTCCTCAGTCTGTCTTTTCGAAGAAAACCTCTGCGGCGTCGTTAAACTGACTTCTAGGAAATCAGTCTTATAAAGAGAACTGGTGACAGTGTTGTGAGATTTCTTTCTGGGAAGTTAAATTCTATTCACTTGAGTAGTTTACATTTTGTAGGGGTTTCTGACGTAATATAACGTTGCAGAGAACCTTATGAAAACGGCTGACAAAGTAATATATCTTCGCCCGTGCCGTCAAAGAATGTGGCTGTTGTAATGCAGCAGCAAACTCTATAGAACTGTGTTAAATTCAGGTGACAATATTACGTTGGAAGCACTCAAAGTGTTGGATCAAAATATGTATGTATATTTACGTCAATAACTTTTGGTTAAAAAAAATTCTTACCCCGAGGTGTTTACTTCCCAAACTTGTAGCAATACTTAGAGACCTGAAAAATTAGCGAGTTCAATGACCTGCAGGCTAGACCCTACAGTCTTACGTACGAATATGCCAATATCCACTGCACATTGGTTGCCTGCTGTCACAGTGGAAGGCGGCGATTGGGCCACCGTTCTCCAGGAGGTGTCAAATACCACGTGGACCAATGGTTTAAGTTATATAAATACACGTGTTTTGAATTATAGTTTGTCCCAAAATGAATCCGCGAATTTTTCACGTCTCTAGCAATACTGCATTTATCCCATTAACGTACATATTAATTTTTCATTTCAGGTTCTGCACAAGAAGAAATTTTTGTTTGTTGTGTGAAGTACTTGAGTATCTCCTATTACAGCTGATGGTGTCGTACCTATGTGAAAGGTTTCTGTAGATACACGTCACAATAAGGAACCAGTTATAAAATAGATCGTTTGTCAGCAGCAACCAGTAACATTGCTCAAGGAAATACGCTGTCCGTACTGGTGCTAGCTTTTACAGTTGCACAGCACCGGCCATGATTTCAAATATTCTGCAAAACCTCAGGCGTGAACGTGTATACTCGGGATGATGCGTATATTAAGGGGTTAACGTAGTTGTATGGAGTTTTACCGTAATATCACGTCGTCCACATTCTTTGACGACACGAGCGAAGAAATATTACTTCGTAAGCTATTTTCGTAACGCTCTTATATTACGTCAGCAACCCTCAAAGTGTAAACGACTCAAATGAACAGAATATATTCTACATTCTTCTACGTATGAAATAACATTTAATTGGGGTACTTTCAGCTCGGTATCATAACTGGAAGACTGGAGGGGAGAGTTGAGAAATCTGGGCGGCTCTTAACAAAGATGTCTCGGGATCCAATAAGGGTGAAGTGAGGTGAGTATGAAGTAGTGCCGGAATGCAATGACGGGGTAAACGGGAGATCCCTGAGAAAACTCGCCAACCAGCGGCATCGTCCGGCAAGTTTCCCACACGCGAAAATTTGGGAGCGACTTCGCTGGGAATCTAACCCGGTTCGCCAAGGTTGGAGGCGAGTCTACATCACTGCAGCCCCGCAACTGGCAGAGAGTGGACCAGTAATGAACGTTGTTCAGTATTGGAAGCGCATCCGTTGTTGTATCTACCAATAAGAAAGTTGTACGTGGGAATACAGAGACCAACACAAGTGATGGCATGCTCATGCAGTCGTGAATATAGCTAATTCACTTTCAACTTGTCTAATTGTCGCTAAATCTATACGACAGTTCAGTATTGTTACACGAACCATACGAACGTGCAGAAATTTCTAACTCTTTAATATTGGCACATGTTTACTGGCATTCGAGACAAAACACAGAGTCCATTTAGGGTTCTTCCACCATTTCTGAAGCCCTGATAAAGTTCTGCTCCCAGGGTATTCCTCCGCCTCATGTAAACAAAGCTTAACTAAGTCTAGATAATTACACCAAAGGGACAACAAACCGAATTCGTGCGTATTCAGTGTAATAATATTTTGCATTAGAACTATTTGTTACTAGGTAATACCAACAAACCTATTTTCTCATTGTTTTTATACATGTTTATTATAAATGAAATAAACTTTTTAAATAAAATATGAATAAATATTCATTTTAACCAAAAATTAGGCACTTTTAACATAAGTACGAAACACTTGTGACACGTGACAAATTTAGAAAGCAACACACTTTATAGATGAGGTGATTTTTCAAAGGTTTGGTTCGAAAGGTGTGAAGAATCCGCGGATAGACAAAATAATTGGATTGTGTTTATTCACCACTGCATGTTTAGTTTGTCTCTGCATTCCTACTTACCATATGCTGATCCGCACCAAATTTAAAAACTCTTTTGTTCTTAACTGCTTTGGTAACTGACTGTCGGCCTCTGGAGTAATGAGTTGATGGTGTTTCATTTAACCCGTTCAGTCGCCTTGTCCACCATCGTAAACAAGTTGCAAACGAATGATATTTATGACCTGTGCTCTACACAGTAGGCCACCAGTGCATGTTTTCCCCCTGTGTCTAATCTGCTTCGTGGAATTTCCTACACCTCTTTGACATGAATGTTTAACGCCAATATCATCGAGTACGCAGAGCCTTGTTCACTGGTCGCAAGATAAGTGCAAAACACGAGTACAGCACATACCCAAAAAAATACGTGATTGCAACACTTTAACTCAGAAGTGACTGTATGACCAAACGAGTTAAGATGGGTGTTAATTTTACAGTATATACGGTTCATCGAGTTCAAGCGTACTTTCTTTAAAATGGCGCGCTTATGAAATCGAGAAAATCGTTCTATCAATGTGGTACGGCCACAACTCAGAAAATGCGAAATTGAGTTGAGGCAATCTTTGCAAAAAGCGTGTTCCAGTCTTTAAAATGTAATAAAGCTACAACACTATGTACGATAATGAAAGCAACGCAATGACGTCTTTGTATGTTGTAAGTTGAATTATGGCTTCGTGCCCACCACTAAAAGTATTAAAAAGTGATTATTTAAAAACGGTGTTTAAACTTTAATAATGCTCTCCTGAACAACGACCAGTTTTCTCTTGTGGCCGTATTACTCTGACATTGAGAAATGTCAGTCTATATGGAGGTCGATATGTCCCCCCACCACCACTTATAATTTAACAAACCCCAATCATACTGTAATAAAATTGTGTAGCAATTGGATAATCAAGTCGTAAACTTTTACAGAAGCACAACTTCAGCTTTTATGAAACTCTAGTATTGCAAACTTACAACTACACGAGTGTATAAATATCAACCTTGCGTGTATCACAATTATGGCCATACAAAGTGTGGCGATTATAAACACGTGATTATCATAACTTGTCCTTATTCCCACTACGTGCTAACTATGCACTGGCACTGCACACCCGGTCCATAGCAACGTTTTAAACAGACAAATATACATAAATTTATATAATACTTTTATATAACAGTAATCATACCGTTTGTGAATTTATTGTGGCCAAATACGTTTATACTCTAGAGTGAAACAACGGATATAATGTGCATTTATATTATTCACGGACTCTGTGACTTTACTTTGTTTCATACTGGTAAGATTAAGTTTGCTGAACGATCGCCATGCTCAAGATCAGTCACCATTAAGTAAAATACGATCTGCACCTGATAAACAATAATCATCCCTTGATTCCTTGTGCAAGTTTTATCCTACTTTACCTCAGTAGCCATGGGTGAGTGAGTGAAGAGGTTTGGGCGGCTCTTAGCATCGAGGTCTTAAGAGCCGATGAGGGCGAAGCAAGGTGAGTATGGAGCAGCGTCGGAATGCAAGTGCGAGGGAAACGAGAGATCCCTGAGAAAACCCACCGACCAGCGGCATCACCCAGCAAGATTCCCATTTGCAAAAATCAGGGAGTGGCCCCACAGGGAATCGAACCCGATTTGCCTTGGTGGAAGGCGAGTTGTCTAACCACTGCACCACCATGTCCCTCTGAACCCTTCATTTTCTAGATTAGTTTACTTAAATTACTAGGTGAACATCTGTAATTAAAGCCTGTATTATTTGCTGTTTTCTGCCGTTGAATCATTTCCGCTGTCGTTATGAGTTCCTTTGCTAAAATCATCGCTACGAAAGTTGATAACTGCAGCACGGATTAAACACAGAAAATGTATGCAGACAGACGTTAAATAGCTCGGCAGGACTTTTTATGTGTGCGTACCTATACTCTGATTCGCTGCCGTGAAAAGTTCCCTACTGGTTTTGCTGCCAATTGGCGAGTAGGTTACCATTCTCCGATGGTCGAACGGCGTTCCACCATGTTATCATTTTGCTGGCGTGTGTGTCCGGAGTTCGAGGTACATGTTTTTTTTTTTTATTTGTCGTCTGTGTATTCTTATATTGTGGCAACAGCGCACTGGTGAGTCACCTACACAAGCCCAGCCCACACGAGACGGTAAAACGCCAAACACAATGCGTGGACTCGGCATAATAGGACATTACTGGAGAAGATACAGCGATTGCTTCTGCTTCGTCACGGCGTCCGGACCACGCCCACCTTGCACCCTTCTCCCTTACGCCTACGCGTTTTCATCCATTGTTCACGAACATCGCCGGAGCGTGGGAGAAGTAGAGGGCGGTAGTGTAGCTACAGAGTACTTACGTACGCATAGGCGAAATAGCCTCTTATCCCGCGAACTCCGACAGCACACGCCACCAAATCGGCGCCTCTAACCAGCGAAATCTGGGAACGCCGTGCTCCGATCAGCGACCGGTGTCCCACTTTCCAGGTGGCAGTTCAGCCAGTAAGAAATCTTTCGCAGGCACGCTGGTGGCAGTCGGGCACAAGGCCCGTAACCCAGAACCTCACGTGGGGCCGCGCTGGTGTAGTGGTCAGACTATTCGCCTCCCACCGAGGCGAACCGGGTTCGACTCCCGGCCAGGTCGCTCCCGGATTTTCGCACGTGGGAATCGTGCTGGGCGATGCCGTTGGTCTGTGGGTTTTTTCTCGGGGATCTCCCGTTTCCTACGCCCTTGCATACCGGCGATGCTTCACATTCACCTCGCTACACCCTATTCGGCTCTTAAGAATTCGATGTTAAGAGCCGCCCAAATATATCCACCCCCCCCCCCCCCCCCCCATTTACCAACCATAATTCACTCCTTCCCTTTTCAACAGAACTTCACGCCGCCAATCGATAAACGGGTATGCCCACGTCAAAGAAACCACTTCGCCGTCACTGTGTACTTATTTACTCTGCGGTGAAGCTAGCTGTTCTCTCTTAAAAGACTATTTGAACCCGGGAGTTTCCTTCGCGTTCCAAGCGCAGCGATACAGGCGACGATAGCACACCCGCCCAGAGTCCCATAGCTCTTACGCGCAAGGCGCTGAAGGGGCGTATGCCTTATAGTGCTTCCGTCGTCACGTTTTCCTGTGAAAATTAGCTCTGTTGCTATAGGAATTCATTACACGCAATGAAAGAAAGACCAAATAATTAACTACTACGACCTTAAGGTTTTACTTTTATTCTACTCGTTATGGAAAATGCGCAGGCACGTTATAAAAATTCAATTTTTTTTACCATGTACAGGATTTATTTTTTGAATACGCTCAATAAGAAAAAAAACCCAACCTTACGGGCTTAGATAATCAGTTGTTATCTTTTCTGGCAAAAAGTTGTAATACCAGGATATTGATTTGCTGAGATACGCGTAAACGCGCAAATACGAATAAACAAAATATATATCTGGTCTACTAAATATTAAGATAACCTCCTACCTGCTTTTGTAGCCAAGAAGCGTGGAAGTGGTAAGAGCGACATTTCCACAGATATCAAGTACGGCATCTCTGCTATGCGTAGGGCTCTGAACTGGTCTTCAATGTTCTCGTAGTGCAGCGTTTACCTATGAATAGGGGCAGTGATATTTCGCGAAAAGATTTCGAGACAAGATACAGACCAAAGAACTGCATGGTCATCCAGCTTCTTTGATTGGTTAAAATATGCTCTGACCCGTGTTAATCGTTTGCGCACGAATCACGAAGGTTCAGTTTCGGAGTTAGTTAGTCCTGAGTGGCTTGGTCAAAGACGGACACGGCACCAGCAGCCAATGGAGGTATAACAACACCTGAGACGTGTTTATATAGTATTGAAGTCTACCATGTGCTCCGATTTTTACACGATCAAAGACGAAACCTGTTCGTTTGGTTGTCATGTTCTTCGACGCAGGATGCTCACTCCACATATGCACACGAACGGCGGGGAAAGATGATGCCTCTGCCTCTCAGTGGCTCTCAAAAGTTAACTTATAACACTCGACTGCCATTCCATCTAACATCACCAGTTATACATATATAAAAAAGTCATGCTATTTGTCCAGCCAACCAAATATTCCAATCATAAATCCCAACGATGCTGTCTTGAAATCCATACCACCAAGGTAATCATGTATGACACCCATACCGACTTACTTCGTAGGTACCATACCAAGTTATAACATCCAATCATACTAACCAAGCATATCAGCCAAGAATTTTGTCCCTCTCGCACGTGATTAAACATGAAATGAAACCATTGCACTCATACAAACTAATCATGTGATTCAACCATTCTGACCACACAATCGAAGATATATTATTTTCATACCACCAAACCAACCGTATGAAGTAACAGTGAATGGATTACAGTCACGCCATTGCATGTCTGCAAAATTATGTATTCTGTTGTTTAATGGTACTGTAAGTGTTTTCAGTCTATTTCAGACTAACAGGATAGTGGTAAGTGGAGTATATAAAGAAAGATAAATGGTGTTCTTGCATTTGTGGATATAGGCGTTTCACTTAAGCTTGTCTTGAATGCCGCTTATAGGGACTGACAGAGTGGAGAGATTTGGGCGGCTCTTAACATCGTGGTCTTGATATCCGATGGGGGTGAAGCAATGTATGGAAGAGCGCTGTGATGAAAGGGGGGGTGAAAACGGGAGATCCCAGAGAAAACCCACCGACCAGCGAAATCGTCCCGCACGATTCCCTCACACGAGAAAATCGGTGAGCGTCCCCGCCGGGCCGCTGGGAATTGAACCCTGGTTCACCTAGGGTGAGGGGGGGAGTAGTCCGACACTACCCCCCCTCCTTTCCCGGTAATTGTGAATCTGGAAACGCCCACGGGCTGCTCTGATCTCAAAGAAGTACGAAATTCCAGATCGCCATACACGAGAGGTTCTGGAAAGGAGGGGGAGGGAGAACGGATGCCTCTTGCCCCCCCCCCTTTTTTTCTCTTTCCGGGCGCTAGGGTTAGGCCCGCTATCAATTACCTCTGCATTTAGCCGATGAGCTAATCTTTTGTTCGCAGCGGCGACGTTAACCGCTGGCCCCTCATCTTGACAGCGACACAAAGTAGCCTCTCATTTTCGACGGTGGTCCAACCATCTCTCTTCGTCTCTTACTTCTCGGTGCTGCGGCAGCGCACGCATCCGGGAACAGGAGGAGACGGAGGAAGAACGAGAAAGAAGAAGCGACATGCTGTTCAAGGATAAACAAGCACCTGTGAAAGACCTGCTATCGATACACTTTCCTTACCGTTGCGTGTCCTCCGCTATATGTAAAATCAACATTGCCCCGGAGCTAATCACTTTATTCTTCCGTCGATCAACTAAAACTGTGAAATTATTAGTGACGTAAATTTTATTTACATATCAATGCTCACGTTTGGGTACATAGAACCAAAATTAAGTAAAATAAATTACATTCAGTGTAATTTTAAAACATTACGCTTTCAATACGACATATAAACGTCGAACTACTTTAGGTAAGTTACTCCGCTGCCAATTTAATTGAATCCTGTATGCTAGTGTAAACTGTCGCTTATGGGCAGAGATTTTTTTTTTCAAAGGTTGATTTCAGAAGTGCTTAATTTATAGCGACACCCTAATTTTGCGAAAATATTTCCGCACATGCTATATTTCTATACTATACGGGCGTGTCAGTAGTTTTGTTTTACTTATTGGCGGAGTGCCTTTGTGAGAAGACAGTTTCTTACTTTACTGGCCAATCATAATTGGATAAATCCGATAATTTAGATGTGTGATTCGCTGCTGGCAGATACCTACGACGCGTTATACAGGAACCGTTCATTTACGAAAGTGGACCTGAGCTAAAGTGTTATGGAATAATACTGGTATTGAATTCTTTTCACAAAATTCTTGTGCCCCTATTATTTTATTGTGAACAACGTAACGGATAGGTGTGTGTATATTGTTATTTCGGCTGCTGCCCATCACGAAAATACATACGAGAATACAGGGTTTCTGGGTGAAGAGGTTTTTTGGAGGGGGGAAAGAAGTGGAAGTGAAAATGAGAAAAGCCCTCCAGACGAGAGGGGGCTTGGGAGAACCAAGGGAGAAAGAGAGATAGAGAGAGAACATGGTAATAAGCATAAGTGGGAAAGGCGCGGGAGAAGTCACGACATGGAGTGAATTCGTAAGCGTGCAATGTTGGCTGCGAGGGTAGGGTGATGAGTGAGGCCCCGCCCCGAAATACAACGTGCCCGAGCGGCCGCGGGAACAATTGAATGGCGCACGAAGAATGGCCCCCAGGATCAACCACCAGACACCGCTGCTGTTTCTAGGAGTCGAAACTGCCGATATAAACGATATTCTTGACGAGAGTCGTTTTCCCGATGGGTGAAGATATCCGCGAAAGGAAAAAAAACCGACAGATCTCAGATGAGGTGGAGAAATTTCCCACCACAGAAAATACCTCTAGACCTCACTTGCAAGAAGCCTCAAACTTAATCGAGGGCCCTCATTGTGCGCATTTACCGTAAATGTTAAATGTCATTTTCCATCGAGCACATAAACCAAAAGATAGACATAAAAATTTAATTCAAAAGGCTTCAATTTATCTTTTTCTTGTTTTGACCGATCGGCAGCCTCAATTCTAACCACGCAGGAGAGCCACTGTTTCCAGCATCATCCACACTGTCATGACCTGGAGAAAGCCATCAAGTATTGTAAATGTAAGGTATTGAGTCATTCGGAAACATTCTTACTTGCCCGATGTGTAAACAACTTCGCTGCAGAAAAAACCACGAGACCTTCGACTCCATCATCACACATAGGAACTGTGCGGCATCGCATAGGCACACTTAATACCATGTTGCGAGCCGCGTCATAAAGCGACGCATGCCGAGGGTCGGCTGGCCCACAGGAGAATAACTTCACCGCCACTAAAAACCGCGAGTCCTCAGCTGAAGATAAAGGCGTCGCCTCTATCTCCACCCATAAGGTCTCTACTTACCCGCAAACTGTAGAAAATATGTGGCTGGGGTTGGGGGTGAAACGTACTAAATACGTAACGTGGGACTCGTTTCAATGGCGCCATTGCATGTGTGCCAGTAGATGTGTGTAGGGCTACAATAGTTAAAAATCTAAGAATCCACCTTGTAAACTGGAAGTCCTTGCAGTGTGTGATGAGTACATATAGGTAGGGCCAGTGACTTTTCACGTAAAAATCGGAGCACACAATAGACTTCAATACTATATACAGAGCTCAACTGTCGTTGTACCTCTATTGGCTACTGGTGCCGTGTCCGTCTTTGACGAAGCCACTCAGGACTTAGTAACTCCGACACTGAACCTTTATGATTCGTGCGCAAACGGTTAACATGGGCCAGAACATTTTTTAGCCAATCAAAGAAGCTGGATGACTCTACAGTGCTTCGGACTGTATCTTGTCTCGAAATCTTTTCGCGAAATATCACCGCCCCTACATATGGGTAATTTTACTGAACTATGTTGAAATATGTCACCTGGAATTTAAACCTTAATTTAAATTTCTTATTTACACCACATTTTTCGCACAAAAAGTTGTATGGAAGAAAAACCAAATTTAATATTTATGACGTAGTCCCTTCTTTTGAAAGTGGTGTTTGTTATTTTTGTATTTTTATGCTATGTTTCTGGTATCAATGATTTAATTTTCTTAATTTATGTCATGCGAGAGCTAGTAAATTAGTACTTTATAATATGTGTAACCGTCTGCCATTTTTATATGTAGGTATTCTGCCACCAAATGTTGTTACATACTTATGGTCATATTTCAATCACGAAAGTGGATATGAGCTAAAGTGTTATGAAATAAAACTGGTCTTGAAATCAGTTCGCGAAATTCATGTACCCTACGCATAGAGTATTGAAATACACCCTGTGCGTAAATTCTTTTGTGAATCAGAGTACGGTATAGTCTATGGTTTCCTGACGTAATGATAGTGGTAAGTTAATAAAAATACAAAATCATATAAATATATATTTACATATATACACCTTCAGATTCGTACCTCTTTGGAAAGGTGTTTAAATATACATTTTTATCCGAGTTGAAACATTATTGAACTAACGGGAGTAGCTTTAAATAGTTTCTTCGAAATACGCTTGTTCACCTCTGGCGTGGTTTTAATTTCAAAATAGGTTGACCGCAAAACTTTTTCTCAAATATAAATCTACTGGTTGTGCTCCAAAACACTTTATTTCATATATCCGTGAACTCACGTTTACTCTACTATGATGATCCGCGGTAGGGCATTTACATATGTAAGGCGACAAATGCTATTAGTACGGCCAGTGACTTTTCGCGTAAAAATCGGAGCACACGGTAGACTTCAATACAATATGCATACCTCAGCTGTTGTTATACCTCCATTGGCTGCTGGTGCCGCGTCCATCTTTGACCATGCCACTCATGGCTAAGTAACTCCGACACTGAACCTCCGTGATTCGTGCTCAAACGGTTAAAACGTGTCAGAAATTTTTTTTTGCCAATTGAAGAAGCTGGACGACCCTATAGTGCTTTGGACTGTATCTTGTCTCGAAATCTTTTCGCGGAATATCACTGCCCCTAGCTATTAGTGCTCACCGCTCGTAAGTGGTGACCGAGCTTCAAGATATTGCTCTTCTGTATATGTTTTTCGTTGGTTTACGTATTGCTTGGGAAAATTATTCGCTTATCCGTGGTTTTAGACAGTCACCTATGTTACTTCCGTTTATTATCATAACGGACGAGGCCCCTCGTTTATCGCGAAAAGATTTCCTCACATGCTAGATTTTAATACCCTACGGGCATACCAGCAGTATTCATTAGCTTATAGGTAGAAACATGAAAAATTCGCGAGTTCAATGACCTGCGGGCTAGACTCTACAGTCTTATGTACAAACATGACGATATCAACTGCGCATTGGTTGTCTGCTGTCACAGTGGAAGGCGACGGTTGGGCCAGCGTTCTCCAGGAGGTGTCAAACACTGTGTGGACCAACAACGGAAGTTTTATTAACACACGTGTTTTGAATTCTAACTTGTCCTGAAATAAATGCGTTAATTTTTCAGGTTTCTACTTATAGGTGGCGTGTCTCTGAGGGAAGACGTTTTCTCACTCGACTGGCCAATCAGAATTAGATCACACCGAGACTGCACGCCTGTGATTCGCGGGCAGACGCAGAAGCCGCATGCGAGTTAAAACCGTCCAACCGCGATACCGGTTCTGAACTTACGTGTTTTGGAGCACAGCTAGTCGTGGGATTTTTTCGCAGGTAAAACAGGTGGCCTGAATAATGGAGTTAGCGAGACGTTACATTAGTTCGCCTTAGTTGAGCTTCCGATATTCTAAATAACTGAAAATGCTCGTAATTTCTACGTAATCGTAAGAGTTAACTAATTGATTTCTGGATTCCGCACTTCCATCATATTTCCGTGTCTGCTAATCTCATAACACCAGCGGTCCTGAAAGGCCGCTTCAGCATCATGAGCAACTGACGGCAAACCCTCTGCTGAATGATACTATTTTCATTGGGAAACTCCTTTAAAATATGTTTATGAAGATTATTAATTCTCGCTACATTGCATGATCGAAAAAGCTCACAGTAGCCACAGGGATAGAAAAAAAGGAAGATATACTTCACCGCTTTGTTGAGAGGAAAATTTTTAATGTCGCATTTATTGGTTTCCTGCCCGCCGAATTCACCGTTCCCCAATCCGCACCTGGCTAATCTGCTTACCAGTGGACTCTTTCGCAGCACACAGTCATCGATCAGACACGAGGCAGTACCCCCCACATCAGAGGAACTGCCACGCTATTTCGTGTCTGTATACTAATATATTCCGTGGCAAAGCTTAAAGCGGACTAGCTGTTATTTGGGGTGGACTGTTAAGTAACCGCGGGACGCCAAACAAAGTAGACACAAGTCAGACACATTGTAAAAATCCCGCGCCGCCGACAAGGCTGTTGGAAAGGTTACAGATTGGCTGAATAATAAATCATGTGCAAGAAAGAATGCGAAGAACATTTGTTGGGCGTGTGTGTGACGTTTCAAGGCCGCCCCCACTCGTTCTTTTCTCCTCTCTTTCCCAGCCCTCTCCTAGCCCCTTCTCTACCTCACTCACTCTCCTAATTATCTGTGCACTGTATACGAAAGTGAAAGAGGTGCACACCTAGAAAGAATAATTATTTTTACACGTTGTACGCCTTTGCCAAGGTTAATGATCACAACTCCCTGCCTGCCATTTGGGAACCTTGAACACGTGGCGCATACAAAAGTTCCTGCTGAAAAAAAAAAATAAAGAAAACACTTAGTGGGCGGATTTCAGCCGTCTTGTAAATTCGATTTTCTCCGGGTAAGCTTTGATAGTTTCGAATTTCCTTCAGTAAATTTTTGAACTGTCAAATTTTTATAAATGTGCACGAAGAGTACACTGAGAAAAAAAAAACTGTTTCAGGAAACAAATGTCTGTACCCTAAACCCATCTAGCCTGTTCGTATAGTGACAGAATCCAGATTGGTCGCAGTGACCACGTGAATGTTGTAAACGTAGACAGTAACTGCAAAAGAAGTGTATGCCATTGTCTTTATCTGTGATTGTATATTCTGTTTGCTGTTTCTTCATACTTTATGAAACAAATCTTTTGAAAAATCACTCAAAGTATTACGTGTTTGCTGTTACTTAAATATTTTTATCTTTCGCAAGCGTTTTATACTTGTCTTATCTTTAAAGTACCTTATTTTAAATAAATAAAATTTCGTTTATATTTTATTTTCAGCTTGCACTATTAAATTCATAATTAACGTGAAAATAAAACAGGGAGGAAATGTGTGTCGTGGTAATACCTAGTAAGAAATAGCTCGTATGCAATATATAATTAAAGTGAGTGCTCACGAATGCGATGCGTTGTCCCTTTGATGTAATTTTCTAGACTCGGTAAATCTATGTTATCATGATGCGGAGGAACATCCTGAAAGTAAAAATTTCGCAAGGCTTCAAAAAGTTGGAAGTAACCGTTAATGATGATCTATATCTGCACCTATGGATATAGTTCCTAGAGCATAGCATTCTGTTCCTTCTACAGAACAGAGAGGTATTCCAGCATAATGACTTTAGGAATACCTGGATTGTATATAACTGCAATAATCTGACATAGCATTATGTTGCTGGTAGAGAAGTTTGGATGCTGCTGCATTGAAGCCCGTTTACAGAATTGTTTTGCTGTGGTCTTCTCTGCTAGTTTTTTTTTTTCATTGTACTGTTGTCTACTTTATCTCTCCCAACACGGAGAAAGAGAACTTAAGTATGCAGAGGTGAAACAGCCGCCAATGCGGCGAACTCCGACCACACATGTTATACGGCGAACTCCGACCACACATGTTATACGGCGAACTCCAACCACACATGTTATACGGTGAACTCCGACCACACATGTTATACGGCGAACTCCGACCACTCATGTTATGCGGCGAACTCCGACCGCACATGTTATGTGGCGAACTCCGACCACACGTGTTATACGGCGAACTCCAACCACACATGTTATACGGCGAACTCCGACCACACATGTTATACGGCGAACTCCGACCACACATGTTATACGGCGAACTCCGACCACACATGTTATGCGGCGAACTCCGACCACACGTGTTATACGGCGAACTCCAACCACACATGTTATACGGCGAACTCCGACCACATATGTTATACGGCGAACTCCGACCACACATGTTATGCGGCGAACTCCGACCACACGTGTTATACGGCGAACTCCAACCACACATGTTATACGGCGAACTCCGACCACACATGTTATGCGGCGAACTCCGATCACACACGTTATACGGCGAACTCCAACCACACATGTTATACGGTGAACTCCGACCATACATGTTATGCGGCGAACTCCGACCACACATGGTATACGGCGAACTCCAACCACACATGTTATACGACGAGCTCCGACCACATATGCCATGAGAATTGCGTCACTGGCCAGCAGCATGTCGCCAATCAGCGCTGTGTGCCCGGCTTGCCGGGCGGCAGCCCAGCCAACTGGGGAACTTTCGCAGCGCGCAGTAGCCAATCAGACACAAGGTCCGCTCCCAGAGTCTCGAGCTAATCAGCGGTCAGGTACCACAACATCAAAGGAATCGTAATGAGATTTCGTCTCTGTGCAATTGCCTATTCTGTGACAGGGGTATGCTCTTGTTTAAAAAAAAAACCTCCCCGTTTTTTAAAAAGGAATTTGCGATTAACATCAAGAACGTATTGAAGGTTAAAAAAAAGCATGGAAAGGTTTTTAAAACCAACGGGTATAGTCCTGTAAAATTAGCGTTATTTCAAGACAGACTAGACTTAAAAAACTTGTGCGTTTGTATTGCGTTTGTCATAGGACCATAGTTTGTTCGGACACACCCTGGACGTCTTTGTATCAATATCAAGCAAATAACGAGGAGATGGTACAGTTACGTGTAACCAAGCCAAAAGGGAATATGTGTCCTGACTATGCTACAGAAGCCAATAAACAAATGGTACCGTCTTGGATGTGTATAAGACGGTGAATTTTCGTCTGCTGCCAGAAAATAACGCAAATTTTGCAGGACTTTAATAATGGGGTAACGGCAGCTGTTTTTCGCGAAAAGATTTCAGGACAAGTTGTGTTCCAACGCACTTTAGTTCAATATCACTTTTGTGATTGGATCATTTGAATTGTTACGCGTCTTGCCTGTCTGCCCGCGAATCACAGACGGTCAGTATCAGGGAAGCTTAATTCTGATTGGCTCACTCATTTAACAGACTTTCTTCACACAAATACAAGCGGCCAATAGTCAAAAGACGACCGCAAGAGCGCACATAAGATATTGAACTCCAGTCCTCACGTAATGAGTAAAGACGTCCGATTTTCATAAAATGATTTTCACTGGCGTTGTATTTTAAAACACTTTATCTCATATCCAGTTTTAACTGCCACGTGCCTTGGCTGCCTGCCCGCGAATCACAGATGTTCTGTGTTCTGACTGCCCCAGCAAAATAAGATACCACAGTGTCTTCTCGCAAAGACCCGCAGCCAATAACGAAACGGAAACTGCAGGTGTTCATGTAAAATATTGAAGTTTACCATGCGTGAAACACCTTTGGCAAAAAATCATGTATTCCTATTTATGGGGTAATTATTACATCACTTTGTACTCAGTGAACATTTACTGATATTCAAGACACGCTAGGGTGTTAGTAGAGGTATTATGGAGACTTCAGCATATCGGTACCTTAGACCGGAGCGTTGGAGCTGTTCGTGCTCTGTCATTCCGGTGGGACGGCAGACTATGACCTTGACCCCGGTAATCTTTTTTTGTCCTTGAAAACCTAGAAAATCCAAAAAATTCCAAAGATTCCAAAAAAATTGTAAATAATTACATAAAAAAAATATTTTAAAAGTATTTAAAAATTATTGAAAACATTTTAAATTTTTGTAAAAAAACTTAAATTTTCGGATGTCCCCCAAAATCCCGTCCATTCATACTCATTCCACCATTTTGGTAGGTGCAGTCCGCCATCTCGGTAGGCATCAAAGCCACCATCCGCCATTTTGGTCGGTGCAGTCCGCAATCTTGGTAGGTGTAGTCCGCCATATTGATAGTTGCAGCCATCGGCCATCTTGGTCGGTGCTGTCCGCCATTTTGGTAGGCGTCAATGCCACCATCCGCCATCTTGGTTTTTCCGTTTGTCATTTGTTTATACAACTGTGTAGTTTGTCTTTCACCTTCGTTCAAAACATATCATGATTTTTTTCGTTTCCTATTTGTTTTACATTGCTGGTGCTGTCCCGAGCACCACGCCCAGCAAACAACTAACCCCCTCCACTGCCCCCTCCAAAATATTTAATTGACCAATTGCCAGAACCCCTGATTCTCGTTGGCTAATTACTCGGGTGTTTTCGGAAACCATCTTTAGATCAATTATTCGGTTCTCCTACAACATCTCCTAATATATTTAATTGCTACACCAATGTTTATCATTGGTTAACTACTCGGGTGTTTTCGGAAATCTTCGTTCCGACCAATCAGCGGCCTTCTTTAACCGCGAGGGCGAACTATTCCCCCCCCCCCCTTAAAATTATTTATAAGACGCACCCCGAGCCTCCTCAGGAAATCAGTAATTTTCCTAGGTCATAGAAATGTAGGCGTGTTGTCCGACAGACCATAAAAGCCTTTCGGACATTTTGGCATTTGGAATGGTGCACTCGCTTAGTACCTTGGACAAACGGGATGAGCTACCGTACCTGCCGAAATAATTTCTCCTGGTACTACGCACCTTACGAATTTTTGACAGTATTCAAGTAATTGCCAGTCTACCTGCAGCAGGACGAAGACATAGTAGACTGCCTCCAGTGAAAGGAGTGTTTCGAAGGCTGCACCATCTCAGTTATCGATACGCCCCAGCACAGTGGTTGGTGCAAAGCCAGCCCAGTAGCCCTCGCGACGTCTGCGCCTGTGGAAGACGACGTCCCCGTTAAAGACGCCCTCCCCATAGAAGACGCCCTCCCCATAGAAGACGCCTTCCCCATAGAAGACGCCCTCCCCATAGAAGACGCCTTCCCCATAGAAGACGCCCTCCCCATAGAAGACGCCCTCCCCATAGAAGACGCCCTCCCCATAGAAGACGCCTTCCCCATAGAAGACGCCCTCCCCATAGAAGACGCCTTCCCCATAGAAGACGCCCTCCCCATAGAAGACGCCCTCCCCATAGAAGACGCCCTCCCCATAGAAGACGCCTTCCCCATAGAAGACGCCCTCCCCATAGAAGACGCCTTCCCCATAGAAGACGCCCTCCCCATAGAAGACGCCCTCCCCATAGAAGACGCCCTCCCCATAGAAGACGCCTTCCCCATAGAAGACGCCCTCCCCATAGAAGACGCCTTCCCCATAGAAGACGCCCTCCCCATAGAAGACGCCCTCCCCATAGAAGACGCCCTCCCCATAGAAGACGCCTTCCCCATAGAAGACGCCCTCCCCATAGAAGACGCCTTCCCCATAGAAGACGCCCTCCCCATAGAAGACGCCCTCCCCATAGAAGACGCCCTCCCCATAGAAGACGCCTTCCCCATAGAAGACGCCCTCCCCATAGAAGACGCCTTCCCCATAGAAGACGCCCTCCCCATAGAAGACGCCCTCCCCATTTAAGACGTCCTCCCCATAGAAGACGATGTCCCCGTGCAAGTTATATATTCGCAAGCTGTACCCATGGAAGATGCTTCCCTTCAAGAAATTTACTGGCAAGCAATATCTGGCGAGAAAACCAACCCAGAACACAGGTGCCCGATCTGTATGGAAATCGATGAAGTTTTAAATAACTTAGTAAAAATTTTGTGTAATTCGGTGTGTTCATAGGAAATTAACATTTTTTATATAATAAAAATCGTAAGAAATGTTTTGCAACATCCAAGGTTTTCGCTCATTGGACTCGCACAGCATCAAACAGATTGCCATCTCATACAGCGAGGAAGACGAGAAAACCAAAGTTTTTACTTTTTCACCACTGTACCATGCAACAGAGGTATCACCTACAGACATACGAAACGCACGGACTACGGCGGGACGAGGGAAATATTCCGTACGAGGGAATTCCGACAATGCTGGACTCTGCCATAATTCCCTATTAACCCGTGTATATGTTTGTAAGTTGCCAAGAGTCGGCGATTCGCAATACGTGCTCCATCTGAACGAACTTTGTAGACCTTCAGAAGCATTGCTGCTGCCCGCCATATCGACAGCTCGTCGAGACGTACGCCTCAAGTCTTCACGAGTGCAAAAATCAAAGATATTTCTGTTTTCCGTGCAACTTTGAAACCCTCAGACTGCGGAGTTATGATAACTCGCGGTGCATTAAAAAAAAAAACTGCTAGGAACCCATGGTACATAAAAAAAATTATGTATGTAATGCACTCCAAGACTCAAAGAAAAACGTGTAAAAAAGTTATTCCTTTTATTATGCAGAAGAATAATAATATTGTGATGTGTGCGCTTAAATAAATGTGTGTAAAATATGTACTATTTAATCTCGAGTTATGTCCTGCTCACATAAGTTTAAAAAACACTGGTAGCAAAGAAAAAAATTATTATATATAAGTTTTGTTACAATTTAAAGAAAAATTTTTTTTAATGAGACTCCAGCTGTCACTTAATTAACCTATGATATATGTTACGTGTATGAAGATAATAATTTATTTAAATAAATTAATAATTAGAGGTAAAACCGTTTGCAAATTAAGGCGACCACGAAAATTATCTCTAAACGTGCGCTGTAGAGATGGCTGGAGTTAAGGTTGACACCGCATGCAATATTCACGAGTTGGCAGCTGTGCATAATATGTGCTTTACCCTTCCTGCTGAACATGCAGTGGGCGGGCGCGTGGGCCATCTGGAGCCTGGGAAAGGAGGCGAGTATCTCGCTCGCCTATAGCAGTAGCTTCATGCTAGCTACTGCTAGCGTTAAATTTATTATTCCAACAGAGATCGATTGCTCATTAATTTATCATGTAAAACTTTAATACATTGCAAAAATAATTCACGAATGCATATTTATATTGCCATGCAAACTTTAATAAGCCAGAAAAAGGAAACACGCTTTAGTCTTTAGCCCATTCGAGAATACACACAAGCGCACACTGACAGAGATCCAGGTTCAACACTTGAGAAAAATATACATCTTACCCTACTGATAAAAAAAAATACACGCATTACCATACTGATTTGTGAACAGACATAACATACAAATGGAGACAAACAGAACATACTGATGAAAAAAATTATACCCACAACCATACATATTCTTGAAAAAAGTAAAAAACATTCCTTAAAAAAATATAACTCCTATCACATATATAACAAACACTTTAAAACAAAATTAAAGCCAGCTGACAGGGCAAAATATAATGTATAGAAATCTCTGCAGCATACATTCATAATCAGATTCACGTTAGTTAACAAGGCTTGGAATATTTTGCACGCAAAATATAACTTATATAATAAATATTTATTATGTCGATCACATCAAATTTTAAACAACAAACATTAAAAAAATCTTTAATGTTCTCGTTAGTACACCCAAAAAAAACATGCATAGTCCAAGTTAAGAATATTTGTATGTATGAAATGATTCATAGTTTTACTCTAACTTTAAACATTTAGAGACTAAATATTGCACCCATGCGTTCATACATAACCGCCTACAGGTGTTGGGGGGAACAACAGGGATAGAAATGAAAGAACGAGCTTCTCAGCACATATGTGACGATTTATTATATTAACAAATATATGTTCATATTAAATGAAACTTTTAACAGGGTTTTTATGCCAAAATGTCTTTCTCAGCGATCCAGGAGTCATCACATTTGGAGTGTCCCAGCCACCGCATGTACAGGGGACCATTGCGTAGTTTCAGCAGCTTCTCTGCCAAATACATGTCTGGAAACTGCGAAGGCCAAATCTCTTCAAGTAAAATCCGCCAATGATGGGTTCGCCATGTAGGTCCTCGAGGTAATACATATTTGGGATCGAGTGTCGTATATGCACCACCCTGTAAAACTCTGCAGACCAGTTCTGATAAAAGCCTTTGTGGAAAACTCTCTGTTTTTTTATTAAATAGGCTCCAAGTCACCTATATAGGCCTTAAGCCAAGGTCCCTCCTCTTTGGAAAAGCGTACAGGGTCCTAACCAGGGATTAGTTTTTCACGTCTTCGGACTTCATGCGATTGGTAGAATGAATGGTAAAATTGTATTCGCGAAAGAGTTTTGGGAGTATATCCAACCACGCGTAGTTTCAATTCGCCATGAAATGTCTATACAGTTTGGCTTTGAGCGTCCTGTGGAAATGCTTGATGATGCTAGCTTTGAGCCTAGAGTATGTAGAATAATGATTTATGCCGTACGTTTTCATCATTGCACGAAAAGTGGCATTGAAATATTCTTTACCATCGTCGGTGTGGAGATTATTGGGCATGCTGCTTCCGTGACATCGCGCGCATTCTTCGACTAGTGTGGCCTGGCCCAGGCATACTAGGAAAAAGTATCGATTATGATCAAAATGTAGTGGTGACCTTAATTCACACGAGCAAAGTCTTGCATTTCGATCAGGTCAGATTGGAAAGTATCGTTAAGCCCTTTCATGGAGTATTTTCTTTGTGGGTAATTTATCATAGCGTATTTGTGCAGCTCGTCAGTAACTGCATACTTGCTCATTTCGAAATGTAGCCCGCCATGGCGAGTTATTCGGTGATGGAAATTATTTCGCTCGTAAGCGAACAGTTTTCTGCTGCCTGCGAAGCAATCAGAAGTCTCAGCCTATCTACTAACTCATTCGGATCATCCTAATACCGATAGTCAATTTTTTCTCCTCTCTCCAATTTCTGAATCAAACCAGAACAACTAATTTCACGTACCCTAGGAAATAGTCTGGCAAAAATGGGGAATTTTCGTGTGCGCCCTGTCATTAAATCGATGTGATGCAGGGTTATTCTTGGCATAATATGCGGGACTTTTTTTTAACAAAAGTGGTATTTGCGCAAATCCGATGTGGTGTAGTATCCAGGGCTCCTAAGAAACAAACGTTCGCCCAATCCCTGCATGATTTTCACCTTGTGCTTGCCAATCAGCAGTATACCACTTGGAAAAAATAAAACTTCCTTATTTACAAAGTACCATTTTGCACCACTTTTCTGGAAACCATAAATTTTGTCGGTGCAGTCAGAGTAGGAAGCGACGTAATGAGATAGAAGCGTGCCCACATAGGGCCCGAGATCTCGTGTTCGTTTCCGTTCTTGCGCATGCAGCAAATTAATCAGGGGTAAATCGCCTTCGTCGCTAGCGATGCCTCCTTCCGATTTGGACAATACCTGTCTTCTTTTTTGTTTACGAGTCAGGTTCGGTTCCTACACCTTGATTTTAAGTTTTATTTCATCGTGGGCATCGGTTCCGTTACGCGGCTTTTTTTCTCATTTGCTCTAACTGGAGGGTAATAGGTTTGAGAGCCTTCAATTCTCAATGGCCATTCTGTAATTTTTCGCTAGTAAGTAATTAGTTGGTACCACCTCGATCACTCGCTGAAGCTCGCTCACCAATTCGGTTCGTTTACCCATCGTTCACTGAGTCGAAAAGGTGTTTCATACATGTGTATATATATATATATCAACCTCGCATTTTTGTAGGAAATCATTCGCGATTTTCTGAAATTGCTTTTTCGACATTTTTGAGCTGTCCTACACACGCATCCAATATCTTCTTTCTATGCCTCGCAACATCCGTTTTCGCAGCCAGTTATGACATTAATACATTTTGTAGGTCCTTCAATTCTTCTCGTCTCTGCTCATTCGAAACATTGATGAAGTCGTTTATCTTCACCTCCATGGTCGCTTTGTATTTATCAACCACCACCAAATCTTCAACCACTTCATTTTTCACACTTACCAATTTTCGCCCAGGTTCAATGTCACCGGGATGATCGATACAACCAAATTTCGAAATGCTTCCATGACTCATGATTGTGTTCATAGGATATACTGATCGAACCCATGCCTTAACCTGCCTTTATGTAGCGAGCAGTCCTTTACGATTACCAATGTACCAAACTTGTCTTTCCAGCACAAATAACACATATAATTAAATTCTGCAAATGTGATGTCTGTATTTACATGATTGTCGTAAACGTGGCATTAAAATAGTGTCATCCATGTGGAACAAAACGAGGAAATCCACATTTTCGCGAAGCAGTTGTTTGGGTACACGGGAATAAATTTAACTGAGGTACACACAGTCCACATTCGCGTGCCATCCCATTATAAAGTATTCTGGAAAACCACTTGGTTTATCGCAGTCAGTGTCACCGAAAACAAATATCGAGTTTAGGACAGCTTCGTTCTGCGGCACCACCTTCTCGTTTTCGCTGCAGGGGAAATAACCCACGCCATCCATGTTCTGCAGCACTCATGCCAATCACTGGTCTTTCAGATGGAGCTATTTTGAATAAATGTATAAGTTCTCGAACCGAAAACCATTTGGTTTTTCCAGCAGGCGTAGTAGGGCGCAAGTTTTCCCATGCCTGGATGGCCCACAAATCAGGCCTTGCATGCTATTAGGCATCGGGGCACCATGACGAATCTTGTGCTCGGTTTTGTCATCTTGCCCAGTAATACGGATGAGGAGACTAAAGTACTGCTCGATTACCGCCATTATACTGAAACAAAACTGTATAAAAGAAGGATATATATAGTTTGCTCACTCAGTTAAATTTAATGCGCCATAAGGTAACGACAGTGAAATCTGGCCATAGGATCGTCGATTCACTCATTACTAATCTCCCATTCGAACTTTACATCTCAGGATACAGGTTTTGCAGGCCGGGAACAAGGCTAGCTGTCATGCAACAAGATGGTCATAAAAGCCCTGGACGAAGCGAGCAAGCAGCACAACATCGCCTATTCTCATTACAAGGACCTGGACGCTAGGCACCAGGCAGACAAGATACAGAAGGCCGACAAAATAAGAAAATCGGCAGCTGCCAGACTCGGAGAAAAAGTAGTCGCCTGGGGCATATACAACATTATGAAGGCCAAGGTTAACCTGGGCATGGCTCTACAAAAGCAAAAGGCCATCGCACTGCACTCGAATGACCAAGAGGAAAAAGAAGGACAAGATAAGAGGATTCCTGCCCTCACTGATACCTGCAATCTGTGCTCTGGCCGGTATCGCCGGGGCAGTCACGAGCATTGTAAGCACCGTGAAGCGGGCGTCGAATTACCGAAAACCGGCAGAGGAAACCCACTGCAATAACAGAAAATTAGAAGCTATCGCAATGAGGAAAAAGCGGCCAATGGCTCTACATTCGTCAACCGTATCGGGAAAGAGGAGTATTAATTTCTGGGTGGCAAAATAGGAAAAAAAATTGAAGAAGGAAATCAAAGTGAATCTACCTAAATACCCACTGACGAACATGGATTCGGAACTGCTTGGTCACAAATAGAAAATACCTAATTTTTGCGGAGAGTTTATGAGAGATGCTTTTTTTGCCCCCTAAACCCAAGAGACTTGAATGCGCCATAATTAATCTGGACCTGACAGCCAAGCTCAGTATGCACTGGATGGTCTACATAAAAAGGGTAAACTCGCATACTATTATGACAGTTTTGGGAATTTGCATCTTCTGCCCGAATTGCGTGATATATGAAATATATCGAACTAATGTACAATTATGAATCGGATCAGATGCCTAATACGTGGAACTGTGGACAATTGTGTCTGCGATATTTAAGAAATCTAGATTTCCTTTGATGAACCTAAAAAAATCAATATAATTCGCGGGGAATATACAAGGTGTGTGAGCCGTGCCGATCTCATAAGTATGTCGGTGTCTTATCATCCTGATTCGTCAAACGTCCGATCTACAGGCCAGCTTTTGCCCTCCCTTAGAAATCGAGGGGGAATGGTGTGTGAGGCCAGTAGGATTTTCAAACTTACAACTCCATATCCAACATCTAGGAATACAAAAATTCCAGTTTTCAGTATTCGGTTATGGGCGAAATGAAGGAAATCGTCATTCCCATCGGGGCGTATAAGCTGAAGGATATGGAATAATTCATAAAGAAATCGCTGCTGCGCGACAGTGCATTCGAACGTCACGGGAATACAAATACCCTGAACGCCGAAATGTTTTTCTTAGATTTCACAGAACCGGACACCATCGGGCCCATGCTGGGGTTCGAAGCCAGCATGTATGAAGTAGGAAAAATCATGTATCGTCGAGTGCGGTCAACATATTTCTGGTTAATGTCATACTAATAAACTGTGATTTGGCAAGTTGCAGTTACGTGAATGGGAAACCGAGCAGCACTATTTACGAGTTCGCCCTTAATGTAGGTCCTGTATATAAAATCGTAGAATGGCCAAAAACGCTCATTTACGTTCCGATTGTCGCAAATAGCATCCACGGTGTAACTATTTCGATCGTGGATCAAAATGACGAACTTATAAATTTCCGAAACGAAGAAATCACTATAGGACTAAATTTCACTGGGAAAACAAATATGTATAAATGCGCGCGGTACATCGAACCTGAGATCATTAAGCCACGAGGACTCTTTGCTCTAACACCTGAAAATGCAGAATTTCTCAACGTCCTCGGTTTAAAAGTAAATCACCATGGTTGGCGAAATCCTCGACATGGATTAACGCCTAGAACTAGACGATTAATTTGATAAAATCGAAATACACTCTTACGGGCCTTATTTTGTCGGGCCTTTCACTCTCGGAAGGAAGGTTCGAATACCCATACAGAATCAAGATATTTACACCCGGCCTAGCCAGTCCTTTGTGCGCATAAGAGGTAGAATAACAAATGCAGATGGGACCCACCCAACCACCACCAAGTTGGTTCGAAATGGGATTCTGCACCTTTACGAATGCGTAATGTATGAGATGAGTGGCGTCGCAGTTGACCATTCGCGAGATGTAGGCATAACCTCGTCGATAGAAAATCACATATTGCTCATGCCCAGCCATCTCTCTGCAGCCAAGATTACAGGCTGGGGAATCGAAGAAGACTTCAGTGATCCCATTTACACCGAAGGAAGTTTCAAACTATGTGTTCCACTCTCCTTGCTACCGACATTTACCGAAGAATATAAGAAAATAATAATAGGAGCGGGGCAGGAGCTGGAGATTACGTTGCCCACATCGCATTTGGATGCCGTGTTGGGAGTCGGAGAAAACACGCAGCCCATCTCTCTTACTTTGAACATCATATAATGATTTGTTCCTCGCGTGCCTCCAAGCACCTGCGAATGTGTCAAGATGTTGAATTATGCCAACAAAGAATGATCAAAATAGCATTTAGAAGTTGGAGCCTGGTCACCTTCCCAGTCCTGTCTGCCACCATGTGAAATCACTGGGTCGTAGAAACTTCTTCCAACACAGAAAAACCATGCTACATCATACTGGCACTTCAAACGAACAAACAACATAGTATCGGAGCCGAAAAATCGACTTTCGACCACTGCAAAGTCGAAAACGTAAAAATATTTTTGAATAGGAAAACTACCCGTATATCGACCTGAACACTATGTTCGACCAAAAAGGTTTAACTTTGCCATATGATATGTATTCGCAATTCCAATCATCGTGTTATGGACGCGAGGCGCATCCGTTGCTGAACCCCGAACATTTCTGTAACATGGCAGCTTTGCTGGTATTCGATACATCTAAGCAGAAAGAGCATGTGCAAAATGGCATGGTCGACTGCTGGACTGAAATAATCACCAAGGTAAACGAAAACATGCCTGCGAATACTGCAGCCTACTGCTTGATACTCCCCGGCAGGATCATTCAATAGGATTGTTTTTCTGGCCTG
This sequence comes from Clitarchus hookeri, assembly GCA_002778355.1. Taxonomy (NCBI): domain Eukaryota; kingdom Metazoa; phylum Arthropoda; class Insecta; order Phasmatodea; family Phasmatidae; genus Clitarchus; species Clitarchus hookeri. The sequence goes on along the minus strand of NQII01002530.1, from coordinate 265,069 downwards.
GTAAAAATCATCACTTAATTAATCACGTAAATACGCATGGAGGGGGGACTCACGTTTCAGTTGTAAAAATGCACAGTAGCTTGCAAGGTTTATGGAGTCAAGTACACTTTGTTCTTAAGGAAATCGCTGTGACGTATTGTGACAGTGTAACTTGAACCCACATCTCCCAGCCTCCGTACCCGTGGAAACTGTTGAACGAAAAGAGCAAGGATACAAATGCCTGGTTGACCAAGTACTACCACAGACTGTGCTGGGATGAAGGCAATATTCCGTATCACTAGGTGGGAAACGTGCTCAGCGACTTGCTGATGCACTACCTGCGAGGACCGGTTTATGTTGCAAGGCCCAAGCAGAAATATGGCTGAATAATTTTTGCATAAACGAATCGGAAATAATCGATATAAAGGACAATCATGGGTGTCCTTTCCTTCATAAAATGGGGAAATAAACGGATCGGAGTTCTTAGGTGAGCACTTCGAAAAACGCCCGGTTACTTTATAAGCGGCATGCTCATTTCACGGAGATATAAACATGGTTGTATATATCGTAGCATAAACATTATTTTTCGTTATATGTCAGCCAGCGTTCGAGAAGAGCTTGCAGACTTGATTTCGTACGAAGCAGAGTCGGATAAAGTAAAGTTATGTGCTGGTGTAGATGCAAAATTATCTTAAATAGTTGCTGCGAACACCTGCTATAAGTCTTATGCGTAGGATGTGTAAAATACGAAAATACCTGATCATGTTACAGTCATGTGTATAGATGACGTCATTCCACAATGAGAAAAAAAAGTAAATAAATCTAACCCGAAAATAAATTAGTCGCCCAGTCGAGCACGAGTCACCGTGGGAAAAAGATGATGTCATTTAATCCAGAGAACCTGTACATTTTTTCATATCTGGACGACTCTAAAATCACCTATTCGTTATGGTAGTCTGGATCACTACATACCTAAGAAGAAAAATGTGATGGATGGGACCACTGGTTATATTCAATGACTCCGGGTGATTACGAGCATACTTAACAGTAAATAAGTTTCTGCACTCCTGTGAATTGCGTGGTTCATCACATGAAATGGGATACGACTCTTCCAGCAAATGTGGACCAAGTTCTGGAATTTGCAGCAACTTCGAGTCGAGGCAAGGCCAACCCTCCTTCTACGACCACCGAAATTCACCCCCTGACTGTTCCACCCAGATCTGCATAGATCGGCAACATAATACCAGCGAGGCTTTGACACAAATGGCCCCAACTAAACGTCGAAGGTCGTGCCGCAGCCACCTTGTTGACACCACGATTCATAAAAATTCTGGGGAACCTGCAGCGAACTGTGAAGCATGTCCATTCAAACGCCCACGTATGACGTCACCTGCTGCCACCAACATGAGTTCCTCCACGACCGACTGTAACTTGGAAGAAGCACTTTGAACATTTACATTTTACTGTGTCAGATCGAACGTCAAAGACTGATAACAATTTTTACGAACATGTTTTGGCTCGCACATTAAATTTTTGAAGGCTCTCGAATTTTACATGTATTTATAATTTTTTTGTAAACAAAACAAACGTGTATAAAATTGAATTATCTGTGTTTTTGTATTATAAACCATTTTTTAAAAATATAAAGTTAAATTTTTTGCTAAAAAAATTAACTTACATGTTGGTACCCACAATTCTGTTCACTGTACTTGCTCGCGTCTTTTAACCTGAATGGAGAAAATTCGGCGATGGACACTTCCATTTCTTCTTCGATGTCACTGTCTTTTAAGTCGGAGCTGATAGGGCTCTCTGTGAAGCTGGGAGAGAATAAGCTGTAGGACGTTCTGGCCAATGGCGGCTGGTACAGGTAGCCTGATGGTTACGGGTTCGTGCTAGTAGATGGCATTGCCGAAGTTGCTCCTCGTGCCAATATGTTACGGATAAGCTGAAGAATATTATCTCAATTTTCTTCTGTGTTACTCTTGTTGTTATTTTCTTCTTCACTTGACAACACAGCTATATAAATTAAACAGGGGTTTGAAACCCTGCTAGTTTCGAAATGGTCACTGGGCTTTCCTCTTGAAATAGCGAAAAAGGAACGACAACGAGAAAAATGACTGCTTTCCCGAGGGGGCTCGGGGCACGTCTCGTAAAAATATTTTAAGTGGGGAAAAATACTTCGCCCTCGTAATTAAAGTAGGCCGCCAATTAATCGGAACGAAGGTTTCCGAAAACATTCGAGTAATTAGCCAATGAGAAACATTAGTAGAGCAATTAAATAAATTGGAAGGTGGTGGAGGGGCCGGCTAATTTTTAGAACGAAGGTTTCGGAAAACGCCCGAGTAATTAGCCAATGAGAATCAGGGGTGGGGCAATTAGTCAATTAAATATATTGGAAGGGGGAGTAAAAGGGTTCAGTCGTTTGCAGGGCGTGGTGCTGGGGACAGCACCAGCAATGTAAAATAAATGACAAACGAAGAAAACAAGATGGTTGACGGTGGCTGTGACGCCTACCAAGATGGTGGACGGCTGCAACTCCCAATATGGTGGACTGCACCGAACCAAATGGCAGACGGCTGTACCTACCACGATGGCGGATGGTGGCTGATGCCTACCAAGATGTTGGAATGACTATGGGTGGAAGGGGTGTGGGGGCCTTCCGAAAAATTAAGATATTAAAAATAAATGTTTAAAATTAATTGTAATTTGTTTCTGGGTTTTCAAGGTCAAATGTCATAGGGTTCAAGGTCAAAGGTCACCAGGGTCAAGTTCAAAGGATAAGTTCAAGGTCACTTGGATCCAATTTGGCCGCCGGCTGACCGGAATGACAGCACGAACAGCTCCGATGCTCCGGTCCCACGTCCCGATGTGCCAAAGTCCCACAATCCCTCTACTGATGTCGTCACTTACATACACACTTACAATAACGCCATTATGTTTGTCCCCGTTTTCCCAAATACCTTCGGCCTATTGATTTGCACAACATTTGACACGCTCACTCCAATGAGTATAGTTTTTTACTGGCAGACTCTCAGACAACGGACTGTCGAGTTGATCCTTTACTAATCAAAAGAGGCAGGAAAATCTCGTGTTATAAATTATATGTATGCTAGACCCCATAGTCCTCTGTACTCTACATACTCAACTGTTCGTTCATTGACTCCCGCCTTTGTGCATAGCCAGTTTAATCGTTAGTAAAGTAGGAAACGATTCGCTGGTTGTTTACGCGCAGGTCTACTCTTGGCCCAGAGTGGTCTACGGAATCTCTAATAAACTATAAGCGAATGGAAAAAGTCACTTAAATATACGAGTGTTTGAAGTACAGCTTACCCTCTTATCATTTAGGGAAGTTCTTCTGTCCCTACCAAAGAAACATTATTTCTAATATTACAGGTTGTAGAGTTTACATTTTTTATTTCAGTACTTATGAAAGTACAAAAATTGTATTCAAGATTGTTATTGATGATGTGCTCTAAAGTAAAGAAAGAATGAAACTACATCAATAATAATTTGGTTTTTGTGGCAAAATAAAATTTTTTAGTACAGTCCAGGTTAAACTCGGGCATAGTGTTCTTAGTGTTAATGGAAAAATTGTTCTCGTAGAAAAATGTATAATACAGTGGAAAATTATTTCTTGAAAAACTTTTATAGGCCTATTATTATTGTATGTAACAATACGCCAAGCTTTATCTGGCCCGTCAAGAGAGTCTTAAACTTTTTTTTGTAATTCCTTACATTTTTTAATTTTAAGATTCATGTGTGTCTGCAGGAAATCGTTATACACTAAGTACGGATACTTATCCGTCTTGTAAATGCCAGGTTATGACTACGTCCCCTTCATAGATGTAAGTGCTAAGCAAATAAGAACAATATATTTTACGTCAGAAATAACCGAGATGTGTTTCTTGGTTAAATCGATTACTTTTCACTTCAACTGGCTTGGATTTATTTGGATAAGTGTTTATGATTTTAGGGATCACTGTTAATATTGCTTTGAAAACAGAACATATTTATTACTTGAGGTTAATTTGATTAATTTCTCCACAAAAATATTGCGTAAAAACTTTTCTTCTCCTGCTGAACACCCATTTCGTACGTGTGGTACGCAGAAGATTCAGGCCTGAATGATCCATCTTGCCACACACTATTGAAAACTGGGGCCACGGTGGCTGAGCGGTTAGCCTGCTCGCCTCCCACTAAGGCGAACTGGTTTCAATCCCCGACCCGGTCACTCCAGATTTTAGCAAGTTGGAACCGTGCCAAACGATGCCGCTTGTCAGCGTGTTTTCTCGGTGACCTCCTGTTTCCCCCGTCCTTGCATTCCGGTACTGCTCCATACTCACCTCACTTCACCCTCATCGGCTCTCAAGACCTCGATGTTGAGAGCCGCCCAAATCTCTTCGCTCACTCATCGTGTTGCTGGTAGAGAAGTTTGGTTGCTACTCGGAAGCCCGTTTGCAGAATTGTTTTGCTCTCACTTCTCCACTTGGTTTTATTTTCCTTGTACAGTAGCCTTCAATATGTTTCCAGTTACGGGCACATAGTTATTAATAGAGACCTGAAAAATTCGCGTTTTCATTTCGGGACAAGCTAGAATTCAAAACCCCGTACGTTTGCATTGCTAATGCTATTGGTCTACCCGTTAAATTACACCTCCTGGACAACTCTGAGCCTATAATAAATACACAGTAAAATGCAGACCGAATCACTGTCTTCCGTTAATACAAGAAGCAACCAATCAACAGTGATATTGCATACGAAAATAGAGTATAGTCTACGGGTCATTGAACTCGCGAATTTTTCAGGTCTCTAGTTATTAAGAATACAGAGGTGAAACAGTCGCTTATACCGCTAATTCCAGTTGCACACGCCTCCAAATAGCGTCACTATGCAGCAACATGTCGGAACGCTGTTCGCCAATCAGCGCCTGGTAACTTACTTGCCAGTCGGTATCCCAGGCAATAGGGAGAATCTCACAGTACGCAGTCGGTAATCCGACGCAAACCCTCTTCCCAGAACCTCACGCAGTCAATCAGAGATTCCGTATACGCACATCAAAGGAACCACCACGCCATGCAACTTCTGTATGCTTATCTATTCTATTACCGAATCGAGCTCAAGTCGACTACGCAGAATGATTGTTGCAGTGGTTTTCCATTCCCTTCCGGCAGTGCAGGAGCGTGTCAGCATCAACAAACAAATTTTGAAATTCCAAGAGTTGCCGCCAGAAATCGAACGTGCATTCCCTGGTGAGGGGAAACAGTACTACCGACTAAACAGTAGAAACTTTCGCACGTTTTACAAATAATTCTTAGAAACTAATTGCCAAATTATATTTTTGTAACGTTACAAGTTAAATAGGCTAAATTATATATATATATTTAATAAACATAAAAATACAGTACTTACTTATACCAATTCACAGTCGCTTTATATCTTCACATCATAAACTGAAGTAAATATTGCTGTAATACACTTGTAATATTACAGAAACTACCTGTTTACTATATTTTTGTAGAAATACGACAATAATACAACTGTCCATAGGCCTACCACGGAGTAGAGAACAAGAGTGTACTAGCCACATCGAAGTATGCAGCGTGTGCGCTTAAGAAATTCGGCATATATTTCATCACACCTAGCATACACGAACATAAATATATTCAGCACACATTTAAGCAGCATCCAGTGTGAGAAAACGTTCTTCGTACATTTACTTGAACGAATAATTTCCACTACAAATTACTTTAGCATAACGTTTTGCACCGCAGTAATATCTGGACACCCGCGGCATATGAAACAGCTCGACTGAAACGTATCACGTTGGCCAAATATTCGCTCACAATTTTCGCAAGAAAAATACTGCTTATGAAGCATTAACCTTTCTTGATCTGCGCATATTACCCTCGGAAAACCCTGCATAATTGAATTTAAATGTTTGGCTTTTATCTGCCACCCAAATGCTCTTAAATTTGTCACAGATGACGGCAAAATAATAATAATAAATTTATTTCTGCAATAACTCGCCAAGGGCTTGGCTGTGACACTGTCAGCTTTTTGTTCAAGGTTTCGGGGCCCACGCTTCTAGACCGACCGCGAAAGGTGCACGAGACCCGGTAGAGGGGAAGGTGACAGGGAAGAATGGCAAGTGGAAAAAATAAAAGAAAATAATAAATAACACTTTGCGAAGGCGAATGCGGGCATAATGTTATGATGGGGCCGGCGCTATAGTCTGTTTCACGAACGAGTGGAAATTTTTGACAGTTCTGAAAGTGGTATTGTGTAACTATAGGCTGTTTGCGGTTACTTCAAACTTTTCTGAAACCCTGCTTAGGTTACACTTCCACGATATTTCTCCACCTCATGCAAACAAAGCTTAACCACGTCTAGAAAATAATAACACCACAAGGACAACGCACAATATTCGTGCGCACTCAGTGTAGTATTATTTTGCAGAAGAACCATTTATTACTAGGCGTTACCAACACCTCTATTTTATCAGCGTTTTTATTGCCATCAATTATAAATGTGATATTAAGAGGTATAGAAAGAATGTAAACAAAAGTTCAATTTAACTAAAAATTAGTTACTTTTTTGTTTAACACGTGTGTAAAACGTTTGTGATGCATGGCCAGTGGCGTGTGGTGAACTGTCGCAAGGTAAGCTGGCGTTAACTCTGTGCTGTACCCTGTTGCTTGCTAGTTTACTCCACCCCCTCCCCTTCATCTATATAACGTAGCTCGGCAACTGACGCCGCAGGACGAGTGTAATGGGTCCCTTGGCTGCTCGCTTGTGAGTGGTCGGAATGCATTCAGTTTCCCTAGGATGCACTGTGGTTATTGGCTCCTGCTGCGTGCACCGAGAATGTACAGCAGTGAGCAAGCGCCAGCTTACCTTGCAACACTTCACCGCACGCCACTGTCCGTGGCATATTTGGGAAACTACCAAGCATGTCGTACAAGTGTGAAGAAACCGCGAATATATCCCGTGGCGTGACATTTTCTGTTGGCCTACTGGGCAGCTTGACAGGCAATATTATCTGTGATATGGGGGAGAAATTTCATATGGAGAGTGTACCCAGGGTGAGGCAACACCCTCCTAATGACGGGCTTTCAAACTGAGACCCGCAGGCGCCCGTCATCCCCGGGCATGACATGAAATCAAACCCTAGGATGGTCTGGCGCTGAAATTCAAGAGTAGATTCTTTGAGGAAGCTGGAAAGAAAATTGATTGCTCTATCACAATGTTCCAACAAATTGACGTTTCTCTGCAAGTGTTTTAGCGAGTGCGACATTCCAAATGGACTTACAGTCAAATCTCCTGTGAATAGCAAACAGGTGCAAAAAAAATATCTCTGAAAGCCAGCAAAGTCTTCTGAACGAAAGAATTTCTGAACACCGCTATCAAAAATCGCAGTTGAACAATGAAATATCAGCAATACAGCTTGAAATACAGTCCTATATTAGCTCCAAATATTTCAAAAGGATGTATCAATCTATCTCAAACATTGCCCAGAAAAAATCTCTAAAGAGCAAAGAAAAGCGAAAGATGAACTGACCAGGTTGACGAGAGAGGGAAAAAAGAAAACTCCTGGCACATCCCAGAGCATTAGTACAGTCATCAATGCATCTTTAAAAAAAACTGTCAACCTACGAGAAGAATTTCCTAAAAAAAGCCTTAATTTCAGCATTGCTCCACGACACATCCGTGTACTAGAAACAGTTTCATCTGTTGAGAGTGCCATATACGAACTTCCTGCTGCAAAAAAAGATGAATTTCGTTGGGCTCTGCGAATCAGAGATTACCCGAGAAAACCTGCCGGCAAGCGGTATCATCCAGCACGATTCTCACATGCAAAGATACGGGAGTGAACCTGCCGGGGATCGAACCCGGATCGCCATGGTGTGAGGGGAGCGCCCTGGCCACTACGCCACCGCTGCCTTGCCATGGAGGAGACACGTATGTGTCAGTGGACACAGTTGTAAACTATAGAAAAATTTGTGCACTCGTTCGTGAGACATCCTGTATAGGAGGCCCCGGCGAGCTGTATCTCGACGGCATCTCACAGTGCCGATGACTCCGCGCGGGATCGCAAATCATTTTCGACGCCCACGGGTGACAACCCATTTTGGGGCGGGCGTGTACTTACTTGTTCGCGCCGTCATTTGTCTTCGCCTACGTTTCCCTTCGGGAAGCTAATTCTCCTTTATTGCTCCTACACCTGAGCGTGTCGACTTGTTTTCCTCCGGTCGGCTTGTGATGTCTCCGCCGCGACGGCCAAAGAACACGTCATGTTACAGAAGCAGAAACCGTGGCGCGTTTCAAGATCTACCACCACCGTATAGTGGATATGGGGTACAATAGTTAGCTCTAACTGCGCAAAACCAGTCTCCGTGTCCCAACATTTTGCTACTTTTCTGCCAAAACTACGTGCTTAGGATTTGAGGTTAGAACACTGTTCACAAAAACCAGTGCTTTCAAATGTCCTTATGCTTACTCTTACGTAGCCTACATAATGCTATGTCATTTCGGTCACCCAACCGCCATGTTGAATCCACGTGATCTTTGGCCTTTAACCGTGACCTTGACACCTGTGACTCTTGACCTTGGATGACCTTGAACCCAAAAAATACCAAAAAATTGCAGAAAAATATAAAATACCAAAAAAATTTATAAAACAACCAAAAATTGGAAAACAATTTAGAAATTTTTTTTAAATTATTTAAAGAAGTAAATGTAGGAGGTTTGGGATTCGATGACAGGTGGACCAAGCTTCCGACACAATCGGCCCTTGCCAGGTCGACCAGTGCCCATCTCGTCAGCCATATTAGATGTTGATGATCTTTACCATGCGATTGGCCAGCTGTAATCACGTGGCAACTCGTTGATTGGCTGGTGGATGTCTGAACAATGTATTAATGGTGTAATACATTTTGTTAGAAGTCAATAAAATGTCATAGGGCTTGCATAATCGTATATTATAAGCAAAGGGGGGTCAGCTGAGAGGCTTAGTTTGACAACGGCTAATGCGAAAGGCGGATCGTCTCAGCTAGCTTCTACAACAGTTAATCCATGGAGTTGATACTGTACATCAATGGTTTCTCACCATCGACTTCTTCTTCGAGTGAGATGTCTCCTGTTTTACCAGCGACATCGACTCCTTCAGCTATGAGGTCTACATCACTAGCAGCTTCTACTTCCACCAGTGCAGTACCATTGTTTCAGATTGGTATGGTGCCATCGACTTCTTCAGCTGTGACACCTACATCACTACCAGTATCTACTGCCACCAGTGCAGCACGATCATCTACAGATGGTAAAGTACCATCGACTTCTTCAGCTGTTACGCCTACGAAATCTTCAATGGTGCCATAGAACGTTTCGGTGGAGGTACCTAGAACACCATCGCTTGCGTCACCTGCTTCTTTAGCTCCAGCACCTACGTCTCCAACAGGTCCGTCTGAGTCTTTGCCTGAATAACTACGTCGTCATCAGTGAAACTTTTTTGATAAGATATTTACTTTCGGCTTCAGTGTACGGCTCCATTAAAGCTTTCATTGTGCCAATAATCTATGTTGCATGTCATATTTGTGTGACAGGTGCGGTAAGCAGTTCAGCAGTACCGACCATTTACTTAGACATGCTTTGAACTGTAAGGGTGAAGTACATTTCTCATCAATACCTCGCTACCAGGTTTGCTGCAAGCAGGTATCTTGTGACTTTGGTACATGTCCTCAATAGTGTAGTTACCTAAAAAACCTGCCCTGCCACACAAGGACAACACAAGTGTGAATAGCGAGAAGCATAAAAGACTGTAACCTAGAACGAAGTTGCATATATTGAGGTGCATATATATCGAAGAACATTGTAATATTTTTTCGAGGGGAATTATCTACTGTATTAAATTAATTAAATAAAAATGCATGTGCATAATAATGTGTTTTATTTCATGCTTACCTAACTTGACAGAATATAATAAAAATGTAAAAGGCACAGAAACAAAATTAATTTAATTAGAAAGTATTGTATAAATTACTATTATACTATATGTACTATTATTTAATTAAATTAAAAAAATACTTTTTAAAATTAAACAACTTAAAATTTTTAATAAAAAATATAGATTTAATAAATTATGCAGGTAGTCAAAGTCCCGCATCATGCATGTAGGTCTACTGCTAATTGGGAAAATAATTTTTTAAAAAGGATGAAAATTACAGATTTTCCTATGCCTATATAAAATATTATGAGTGTCGACAGCTCGCCTGGTGGCTCAACCTAGAGAGTGGGTGAATGCTCACAACTCGCCTAGCGGCGAAATCAAGAAATTAACTCCAGATAAGTGTTGAAAATAGAATTCAGAATGGAGGCTGCCTACGGCGAAAACTATACTTTAAAAACATAAACAAATATGGCTGCTACCTGGTGGTTAAATCGACAATACGATATCGAATATTAATTCACTAACGCCTCCTAGGTGATGCAAAAGTAAACATATGAAAACCAAGATGGCGTCCTCCAGCAATGTAAAAACAATTTACAAACGAAAAAACCAAGGTGGCTGCATACGATAGAATGAGTATTTGGGGAGGGGGTGGAGGCCTGCCTACTAATTAGCTAAGGCAAGTAATTGACAGATTAAATAACCAATAAAAATATTGGGAATGGTGGTAATGGAGGGACTCCTTCTTAAGTTTTTTTTAAATAAATTGTTTAATAATATTTTTTTAAATATTTAATTTTTGCATTTTAAGGAATTGTTTGAATTTTTTTGGGATTTAAAAAATCTTTTTGGCTTCAAGGTTATACAAGGTCAAGGTTGAAGGTCAATGTCACCAACACCCTAACACGATGACGAGATGGACACTGGCCGACCTGGCGAGCGCCGTTTGTCTGGAGCTTAGTCATTCCACCTGGCATCGAATCCCAGAGCTCCTACATTTACATTTTTTAATAATTTTTATAAATAATTGTGTATTATTTTTTTAATTTTGGGGTTTTTTTCTGCAACGTTTTGGATTTTGGGGTTTAAGGTCTTCTGAGGTCAAATGTCACCGGAGTTAAGGTCAAGTACACGGGTCAAGGTCAAATTTCACCTGGATCCAACATGGCGGTTGGGTGACCGGAGTGACAGAGCATGATGTCGGCTCCGGTTCCTATCCCAGCCCCTTGTTCTCGACTTCCATAACACCTTACTAGAAATTTTTTCTTTATGTCATTTTTAAAACTGGTAGTACAGAAAACTAACTATCAAATTTACTGTCAGGTTCCGTGAATTCACGGAAAGTTCCTTGAAATTTACTCAATGAACGTTTTTGTAAACAACTTGTCCATAATTTTACGGGAAGTTTACGAAGAGTGTTCTGGAAAATTTTTTACCAACACTTTCCGTAAAACGAAGAGAAAATTTTTCAGCAGTGGATGAACTACGCCTTCATATAGGCGGTCTTCTAGTGAGGGGTATGTTTGTGTGAGGCAAACATCGATGAAGCGCTAAGGTCGACGCTGACCGGTGAATGTAAAGTGATATCACCTCTACGCCCAAGTACCTGAACTAGCGCGCAGTGGTTTCTTTGCGATCGCAGAAATTCAAGAATTCGAGAGGTGACCCTATAATTTTATTGAACGCGACTCTGTAGAGGATTCCAAGGCATGCCTCTAGCGTTGTTTCCCGTGTATCAGGTCCGTGTATTTTGAGATACGGCCGACTGAAAAAAAAACAACAGTTCTCAGCTGTTTTGACCTGTCCTTCTGACTTTCCTTATCGCTCTCCGACGAAAGTCTTGGACGCCGCCCGGCGGCCTCGCTACTTACTCTGGGCATTACCCGCAACAACAGCACAAGTCCAGTGAATTCTCCTCCTGTCTTTTATACCACACAAAGTGACAATGAGTACAATAGTAATGTAATAAATGACAATGAGACCGTACATGGAAATGGATTACCTAATACAACTTTGTTCCTTGTTTCTGAGTACTGACGGAATCCCATAGTTTTACTTTTGGTGCAGGTATCGTTTGTTGAAGTTGTATCTTCTTTTTACAGCAACACACTATGGAGCTCAACATCAAGGCTGTATGAGCGTGATTTTTTGAAAGCACTATTCCGTTATCGGCTGAAATGTGCTTCTTTTTCGCAAGTTAACGTACTGGGGGAACGTTCAGCAGTTTTGTCAAAAAAAAACCCTTATTTCAAACAAACTGCAACGCATTTCAAGCACTAAGTAAGCGACCACCTTAACTGCTTCTTTGTGTGTCTGTAATTTCATCTGCTCTGCGCTAACGGCAAATATTCTTTAAGTGATTTCCATGAAAGGAAGTCACTAAAATGCTTTTTAATTAAATCACTCACAACTGTCTTTATAATGGACTTCGCACAAGAAATGGGTTTAACACTTACATGCTCACTGCATATAATCGTTAACATGTTGCACAGTAAGCTTACATTTGACCGGTACTGTACTCTGCGAGGCTCAGTACCCAGTGATCTTCCTTGTGGGTAACTGAGTTACATTATGACTGATTCGTATCACTGACCACCTAACACAATTACTACAGCTTATCGATTGTTATAACGAAACAAGTTATTCGCCAGCTTAAGTATAGCACGCATCAAAAAAATTCCTAATTTGCTATACCAGAAATTATGTATTAATGAGGGAATTAAAAGTTTACGTATCTGTACTGAACACAGCAGGAGAACAATGTCCAATACGAATAGTCCCTCACGCATAAAAAAAATATTATTCGTTGTTGAGATCATATTCTACGGTCTCATAAACAGCCGCTGCCAATCACATCAAACAATACTAAGTTTCTTATTGCTAGGGCCAGTGACATTTCGTGTAAAAATCGGAGCACACAGTAGACTTCAATACTATATACACACATCAGATGTGGTTATACCTCCATTGGCTGCTGGTGCCGTGCCCGTCTTTGACCAAGCCACTCAGGACTAAGTAACTCCGTCACTGAACCTTCGTGATTCGTGCGCAAACGGTTAACACGTGCCAGGACATTTTTTAGCCAATCAAAGAAGCTGGACGACCCTATAGTGCTTTGGGCTGTATCTTGACTCAAAATATTTTCACGAATTACTACTGCCCCTAGTTATTGCTTCTGATATACGACAGTGCCATAGAGTAAGTAAGTACACGGAGACGAAAAAAACGTGGCGGTTACTTTGCAGAATGNGTGCGCAAACGGTTAACACGTGCCAGGACATTTTTTAGCCAATCAAAGAAGCTGGACGACCCTATAGTGCTTTGGACTGTATCTTGACTCGAAATATTTTCACGAATTATTACTGCCCCTAGTTATTGCTTCTGATATACGACAGTGCCTCAGAGTAAGTAAGTACACGGAGACGAAAAAAACGTGGCGGTTACTTTGCAGAATGCGTAACCAATTGCTGACTGGTTGCGCGAGACATGTTTACGACAACCTCGTGTCGCGTTGGTTTGACTCCGACTGCTCCTCCTGCGCCTGAACCTTTAAGGTATTGCAGGAGACACCTTTCAGAGCATGTTTATTACTAGGGGAGTGCGATCAGGACTTCCCATTACTTTCAGATCCGACTTCATTTTGTCACACCAGTCTTGCACATATAGAGAAAATATGTGCTGAATTACACACCAGGCTGTTAGGTGCGCACTCCCCACAGACTTGGACATAGTCCATAACCAAGATTAGAAGTAGCCTTTTGGTATGATTGGTTATAGCGTGCTGCGAAATCTCCCCTATCGGCTGGGCTGCCGGTTGATAAGTAGCATACCAGGCGCCGATTAGCGAACTGCGTTCCGACAAGTAGCCGGCCAGCGACGCCATTTTGCTAGCACGTGCGGCCGGAGATACGGCATAATCTGCTGTTTCACAGTTCAAAGCACTTCCACAGTTCCAAGCAAAATAAATTTGTTTTTTGAAACCCATACAGTGATATATATGCATGAATCTNGCACGTGCGGCCGGAGATACGGCATAATCTGCTGTTTCACAGTTCAAAGCACTTCCACAGTTCCAAGCAAAATAAATGTGTTTTTTGAAACCCAGACAGTGATATATATGCATGAATCTTGTCAAATGAAAAAGTTAAAAAACAGCCTTCTAACTGCAAATTACCGGGTAAAATATGTTGACGTCTGACGTTTTTAAATGTAAGTTAGGATAAGTTTAGTACGCAAAGAAGTCCTTCCCAATCCTAAGGGAGGCGCGGTAGTGTTAGTGATTAGACTACTCACCTCCCACCTTGGTGAACCGAGTTCGATTCCAGGCGCGACCGCCCCCGGATTTTCACTTGTGGGAATTGTGCTGGACAATGCCGCTGGTTGGCGGGTTTTCTCGCGGATCTCCAGTTCCCCACGCCCTTTCATTCCGGCGCTGCTCCATACTCACCTTGCTTCACCCTCAAGACCTCGATGTTAAGAGCGGCCCAAATCTCTCCCTTCCACTCATTAAACCCCGCCTTCCCCCATACCGGATCGATTGTCTCATGCTGTAACCTCGGGGACGTTAATGCACCAAATATAATTAAATGTTTATAATTACATATAAAGAAAGTATTTATTAGTAGGGTCAAGTATTTTTCTCGAAAAGATGTACGCTCGTGCTATACTTCAATATCCTACGTTCACAACCACAACTTCCTTTGTTTATTGACCTCGCGTCCACGTGACAGGACATGCTCTTATTTTACTTGGCCAATCATAATAAAATACTCCGATACTGAACGTCCATGATTTGCGGGCAGAGACTTGTTGCAGATGACATTTGAAATCATCCAATCACGAAAGTGCATATCAACGAAGGTGTTTTGGAGTACAACTGATCTTGAAATCTTTTCGCGAAAAATACGTGCGTGCCCCTATTTATTAGCCATTTCCCGAGACCGAGACAGCAATAGGTACCTATTGTGCACACAAATGTAAAATCTGTGCATAACGTACAGGGTGGTTGTATTTGGTTGGAACTGTACGCTACAAGGCCCAATGTCTAACGACCTTCCCGAGGTAATTGATAAGCAAACTGAGCGAATGTTCCAATTTATGAACGGTTCATATTACTATATCCGAACACAAAGCCTACAGTTCATTGGTCGTGGTAACAGCAAGAATGTTATACATTACTCATCAGAATATTTCTTGTTTACAGCGCCTCTGTAAATTAAAGTGCGTCTGGATGTGTTTAGACAAAAAATATTATAATTTATTAACTATTCAAACGATTCCTCTAAATTTCCTATACCACAAAAACATCAACAAGAAATTAAAATGGAAGGTACTTGTTTGCAATACAGCGCGACTGTTAGCTTTCCTACGTCCAAACGAATGTCACACGAAATGACTGAGCGGTCGCAAACCTGACCATATAAGTCTGCCTTCTCAAGTCCCTTGTTAGTTATTTAAGAGGGAGAAAGAGAAGGTCTTGAGAGTCAATGAGGGCGAAGTGAGGTGAGTATGGAGCCGAGCTCGAATGCAAGAGTGGGGGAAACCGGAGATTCCCGAGCAAAACCCACCGACCAGCGGCATCGTCCGGCACGATTTCCACGTCCGAAAATCCGGGAGCAACCCCTTCGAGATTTACGTCCGGTTAGCCCTAGGTGGGAAGCGATTAGTCTAACCACTACACCACCGTGGCCCCATTTGGAGTTTAAATTGTTCTTTTATTTCACACGTGAATGTTGTCCGGGCCCTTTGTTAGAGGGAGAGAATCNATTTATTAGCCATTTCCCGAGACCGAGACAGCAATAGGTACCTATTGTGCACACAAATGTAAAATCTGTGCATAACGTACAGGGTGGTTGTATTTGGTTGGAACTGTACGCTACAAGACCCAATGTCTAACGACCTTCCCAAGGTTAGCCTAGGTGGGAAGCGATTAGTCTAACCACTACACCACCGTGGCCCCATTTGGAGTTTAAATTGTTCTTTTATTTCACACGTGAATGTTGTCCGGGCCCTTTGTTAGAGGGAGAGAATTGGTGATATTTGAGTTATTTAACACGTTTAACTCTTGGTAAAATTACTTATCGATATAATAGCATGCAACAGTCTAGTCGCGCAATATATGTATGAGTCTGCGAAGAGCTGAACATGTCATTTGCCGTTTCGTATTTCCTTCGCAATGTCTCTTGTTCACTCGTACACAGAGGTCTCATCAGCTGTGCCGGCGAATGGTTGTTAATGGTCGGCTATGTTCAAAGACGTGGCCATATTCACGTCAACCTACAACAACAGCGAACCGAATAGAGGGTGTTTATAAGTTTATTATGCTTATTCGCGTATTTTTATTGTTTAGCGGTGATTTTCAGCCCTGTAGCATTTTTGAGGAACATGTTTTTTTACCTTGTGCTCCTTGCTTTCCAGACTTAAAAATTAGACTGAATAAAATTTTTTATACAATATTAAGACCGATGAAATATAAATTAATGATTGCCAGTTTGGTGTACGGGCAACGGGGCTGAATGTGTTAAAGTACGAAAACGTAACATTGACGCTAAGACTACAGAGTAATTAAGTATACAGAGTTGAAACAACTGGTAATTCCACGAATTCCAGCCGCACACCACCGGCAGAATGACGTCACCTGCTAGCAACATGTCGGAACTCCGTTCACCAGTCAGCCTCTGATAACTTACTTGCCAGTCGGAAGCCCAGCCAATGAGGAACCTTTAGCAGCACGCAGTAGCCAATCAGACGCAATGTCTGCTTGTGGGGTAGCACTTAAGAAACACTTCACGTACGAAGACTACCGCCCCATTTTCTATTTCCGCCTCTAATGTGTAGGATTCAAAAGCTACAGTTGTTGAAACGGTTGTTTTCACCAACAAATTTCGGTGTAACATTTCCGGTACAGTGATTTTTGTAGATATACATTATCGCACAAAAAAAACAAAATTTTTAAAATGACGTCATAAAATGCCATGGTTACCGCTGAGGGTCTGGCAGTGGCTAGTCGACGAAGGTTAGATGGCACGCCATTTCAGTACCTTGCGCATTGAGGTGATGAAGCCTCTGATATCTCATGCCTGGGTCGCCCTTAGCGCTTCGAAAGTCAGTTGTTTTTCGAACTGCAAAATAAGGGGAAAATGGAAATTAAAACAATTAATGGAACTTTTGGTACTACAGAATGAACCAGCATGGCGCTTTCGATCAGCTTTTCTTAACGGTTTATTGAGGTGTACCTGTCATAAATTACGCGCGGCTTTTCAAATTGAGCAATAAATATTCATCTGTGCACCTTCATCATTTTTATATTGCTTTCCTTTTCAAACTTTAGAGGCAAAGACAAAGGGCTTGATACAATAATGATTTATGTGTTTAAACAATTAATTAAAAAAACTATATTTATATAGATTTTTATTTTGTGAGTAATATATCTTAGTCAATAGTGTGCATTTGCTCGAAAGCTACTTTACTAATTTTCCTCATTTTCATCACAGATATCGTAATTATCACCAACTGTCAAAATGAATACTTTCAAAATGCCCGTTTCATTAACGTACGAGTTTGCAGACTAAATTTGAAAGGAAGTGATGGATGCAGTTTCTATTATGTCTTATTTAAAATATTGGGTATATTTTTATAGCACTTCCCCCTTGAATTAATTGTATGTTATTAGCATGTGTTCATTGACGTAAATGTACTGTTCAGTGGTATGCGTGCAACATTTTTCTGAATGTGATGTAGAGAAGATGCAGGTGAAATACTTTAACCTCGCCACAAGTAAGAAAGGATAATCATAAAAACAACAATATACACTTTATAGAGAAGAAATCTGGAGTGCAGAAATATTTTTTGTAAATTTAAAATTCTCTACGCTGGAAAAGGCTAAGGGATTTAGATCTGGAGATCTTACAAGCCATGGTACAGGGCCACCACGCCCTGTCCACCTACCAGGGAAGACGCTGTGATGATTGTTTCATACCTGAGCCTCATAATGCGTCAACATGCTTGAACGACATGCTACGGCAAGCATCTAGTGCCGCATATCCAAGCAGTTCAGGCTGCACAGTCTGGCGGTCGGGTAGAAGGCAAGGACCGAAAACACTTTAGCCAAGGATACGCGCCCACACGCTGTCTCTTCCGACGAGCTCGCCACCCTCGCTCTCGCGTCGCGTGGGGATTTCCCCATTGCCCGCGCGTGGCTGTCGTGGATGTCGAACGAACGGAAATTAGCTTCATCAGTCCACTGAGACAAGTGTGAATCACGCCCATGTTCATGTTAGAGAAACTCACAGTTGTGTCCACGAGGAAGGTGATCGCGTGAAGCGAAGTTTCAAACATCTCACACACGCTAAACCACAGACAGTGAGAACTGAGGCAAATCAGTGAAAACCTGTGATAATGGCGCGACTGATAATTAGTGCCAGATAACTAATTATACTCTAAACTCGAGTCAGTGATATCAATCAGTGAAATTATATTCACTGAAAGCCAGTTGATAAGATACTGCCGACAGACAAATCAAGCAAATGAACTGGGAACAAGTTACTTATGGCAGTGTAATTATGGACATTCTGTGGGAATCACAAATAAACCAGTGAAATTCAGCCATCATATTTATTAGTTATCAGTAGAGACATGAAAAATTCGCGAGTTCAATGACCTGCAGGCTAGACTCTACAGTCTTATGTAATAATATGCCGATATCAACTGCGCATTGGCTGTCTGCTGTCACAGTGGAAGGCGACGGTTGGCCAGCGTTCTCCAGAAGGTGTTAAACACCGTGTAGACCAATAACTGAAGTTTTATTAACACGCGTGTTTTGAATGCTAACTTGTCCCGAAATGAATCCGCGAATTTTTCAGGTCTTTTGTTATCAGGCACTGATTGTCAGTCGCTCAATTTTCACAATTTTCACTGGTTTTTTAAAATTTTTACTGATACAGGTTAAGAGTGCAACATGATTACTGAATTGCACTGATTTATTTGAGATTACCACTGAATGATGAGAATTTCACTGCCATAAGTAACTTGTTCTCAGTTCATTTGATTGATTCGCCAGTAGGTAGTAGCTTTTCAACTGACTTTCAGTGAATTTTATTTCATTGATTTATGGCATTGATGCGTGCTTGGAGTGTATGGTGTAATTTCACGTAAATCCTCGTTTCGAGTGGTTAAGAGGACAGTTCGATTGTCAACATGCAACGCATATCAATCGCACCGGTAGTAGTCCGGGGGTTTTCTCAGACCATTCTCAGAATCATGTCCTCCACTTGAGGCATCCGGCGTGTGTGGGGGCCGCTCTCTTTCATTAGATGCGGTCGGCAGCACGTTTGCAGCCCCCTTTCATTCTCTGATCTAGGCGGAGAAACACATTTTCATTCGGAAGCCACCGCACCAGATAAAGGTGAGCGCACTTCCTGGCTGCAGCGTCGGCTCTGTTGCTACAGTCAAGCAGATCGCAGTATTCGTAACGTCAGAACTCCACGTTGTAACCTCAAGTTAGCACGTTATCGTGTTACATTATCGAACTGCTCCCGAATGCCTGGCAGGCCCGTGTGATAGTGTTTTATTATTTAAAATAGAGGCTTATGTAATTTCATTACTTTAAAGTCCGTTGTGTAACTTAGGTCATGTAAGAGAAAATTCAGTACAGCATTAGAAGTTTCTACTCCCAAAATGCCGCTCCAAAACTGTGCCAGTCGTAATTATTTCATACAATTTTTACTTTTACTTAATTGTGAGAAGTAAAAAAAAATCACTGAAATTAGTTATATGATTGATTCACATGCTTCTGTACAATTTACAGTCAAACAGGCCTGACTTTCTCTGAGGCCAAATGAGCTGATTTATCATTTTCACCGGGCATTCGAATTCACAATTTTTTAGTAATCCTTTTTGACTAATTTTATATCTATGTATACTGGTTTACATATAAACCTAATGCAACACAGCATGGATTTCCAGTTCATAATTTATTATCTTTCAATAAACATAAATAATTTTTTATTTACTTTTAGTCAGATGAACTTATTCGACGATGTTACAGTTTTGAATTAAAATATTTATAATCCTCTTCCGCAGTGTTGCCAAATGTGTCAACTTACATTAAGTTGACGAGGCAGCTAATAGGAAAAAAAGGTTTCTCTCTAAACTGCATGTTAATGGAACGCTAACCAGCAAACTAAAAGCTCAGGTACTAACTTCTAGACTTCAGTTTATTGACAATGAAGGTGATATTTTCAAACTCGACGTCTATGGGTGCTCCAACAGACAGCTTGAATATATCGGACCTTGAAATGATGCACGGAATAGTAACGCAAAATGACCCCTATAGTTTCCTCATATGTTTCTCTTCTATGCGCAATCCCTGTGTAAGAATGCATGATATTTATAATTTATAAACAAATATACGTAGAATGATTACAAATTCAAATTTAAAAAAAAATGTCTGCGGCATTTCTCGTCTCCACGTGACAGAACTGACGCACTTATAGTTTTACCAACTACATAAAGAAAAAGTAGTTTTTCCGGAACTTCAGTGCGAAATTTAAATAAAAGCGAAATGCAAGCTTTCAAGTATGTTAAGACGTTTTACGACTTTCACGCTCACAGACATATTAAACTAGTCTGTACGTATGCAAACATCACAAGCATACGAAGCTTTTTGATGAGTAATGTGTAGGGCCAGTGACTTTTCGCGTAAACATCTGAGCACACAGTAGACTTCAATGCTATATACATATATCAGTATGTGTTATACCTCCACTGGCTGCTGGTGCCGTGTNACTTCAATGCTATATACATATATCAGTATGTGTTATACCTCCACTGGCTGCTGGTGCCGTGTCCGTCCGTCTTTGATCAAGCCACTCAGGACTAAGTAGCTCCGACACCGAACCTTCGTGATTCGTGCGCAAACGGTTAACACGGGCCAGAANCACTCAGGACTAAGTAGCTCCGACACCGAACCTTCGTGATTCGTGCGCAAACGGTTAACACGGGCCAGAACATTTTATAGCCAATCAAAGAAGCTGGACGTTCCTACATTTATTCAAACTGTATCTTGTCTCGAAATCTTTTCGCGAAATATCACTGCCCCTAGTAACGTGTGCGTACCAACCTACGGTAAACTTGGCCTACGTTTCGTCTTTTGGGATACGTGAGCACTCGTAGCTTTTACGCTATAAGAACGCTTTCTTTGCTGCAACACATGATCTGTTACCGCAAAGAAAATTTTTGTTTACCACTGCAAAGTAGACTTGCTACAAACGTAATTTCTGTGATTTGTGTAGTAAGACTTGCATTGTCGTAACAATTGTTCCACAGACGTTTTTGCAGCAATATCAGTTACACTGTAAAGAACATTTGTGCTCTGAAAAACAACTGTGATTAATAAATGAGAGACAAGTAAAAATTATATTCATTAAATTATAATAATTGCAACGGTTGCTTCGAGACCCGTAACCTCACACCCAAGTGTTATTATTCTCGCTTTCTAACACTTTGCCTTATCATTGTATGTTTACTTTTGATATATAGGTTAAATAACGTCGTAACGTGGGCCAGAATATAACGTCGCCATTAGGGAGGAATTGCGGTTAGTCATCTGGAGAATCAATGTACTTCANCGTAACGTGGGCCAGAATATAACGTCGCCATTAGGGAGGAATTGCGGTTAGTCATCTGGAGAATCAATGTACTTCACAATGACATTAAACGTCTGCAGGAGGACTGGAGAGTTGCGTAACTGCACAATACATTGGTTTATGAATATTCGCGTCGGGATAACATTTCCGTACTGGAAACTACATCGAACGATAGAATGCGTTTAATATCGCTTAAACGTTATACTTGGTACAAATATGTATTTACTGCGAACAAAAGCAGTTAAAAAATATTTCTTTCTTTGCTGTAAAGAAAGGCAATGTAGACACAAAACAAAAACGTATAAATAAAACACTTATTAACAGCAAGCCCATGTTTCTGTAAGCTGCTCCTTGAATTAAAGTAGTGCTGTGTTAATGTCAACAAAACCGCTTTGAATAAATAGTTTTCTTTGCCGCACAGAAACCTTTGTTGGATTATTTAGAGTGTGCCAATCCAACGGGAAAAATTGGCCTATTGGTATTAATAAATCATATTTTTAAGCATTCTCTGACGAATACTAACGTCCACTTGGCAAACCCACTCCATATTCACAGCTACTTAAAAAGAGGTTGGGCAGGCTTCAAATTGATGACAAAGTATTTTAACGCATGCTGTAAAATTTAAAAATCTTAAGCATACTGTCACTCTGGACCAGATTATTAAAACTGAAACATACTCATTTATATCATTTAGTTAAATTTTAAAAGAGTTTATCTGGCATCCTACGTATCCAAATTGCTTGAGAAAAAATGCAGCAGCCAGTTAACAAATATCTTGAAAAACGAATTTGATGATGATTATTGTCATCCAAAACAAACCATAAAACTAAATGAAAGTTTAATGGAGCTAGCGGAGAAGAGAATTTAATTAGCTGACGTGACAAAAAAAAACGCACTGGCCAGTTAAATGGAAGTTTACGATCCCATGCCGTAGGTTGTAAAAGGAGTCAGTCATCTGGCAAGTTTGAAAAGCCGCCAAACGAGTGGAAATTATACCGTGCTCTCTACCAACCGGCAGCGTTAAATCTTGACACGTGCATGCGCGCGAAGAAAAGGAACACGAGTGTTAAGAGGGATCAATCCACTCAATCTTAACCTTTCCGGAGGAGGCCGTGGTGATGAAGTGGTCAGACTGCTTGCCTTCCACCTATGCGAATCGGGATCGATTACCGGCGGGGTCACTCCCTGATTTTTGCATGTGGGAATAGTGCCGGACGATGCCGCTGGTTGGCGGGTTTTCTCGGGGATCTCCCGTTTCCTTCGCCCTTGCGTTGCTGCGCTGCTCCGTCCTCACCTCACTTCGCTCTCATAGGCTCTCAAAACATCAATGTTAAGAGCCGCCCATATATATCTCAATTTAATCCTTTCGGACCCACATTAATATTTCATGTGTTGCTAATCCAAATTTTTTTTGATAGTTATTGTACTTAAATTGAAAAAAAAATATTTTGCGTTGACACAGCCAGTGAACTGTGGGACTGTTGTTCAGCTATAGCGAATTTAAAACATTCGTAACCTAAAGCAACAGTAGTATTTACGAATCGGTTACCCACAGACAATATCATTGGGCATTGAGCCTCGCTGAGTAGAGTTCTAGACAAAAATAGAACCTCCATTGCATTATGTACAAGATTTTATTTACATTGGGGTCTGAATAGGGTACATTTATGAAATATTCGTGACTCCACAGGATACATAAGGGGCGGAAGTATTCTTGCAGACTTGGATGTACGTATTTTCCTACATAACTTAATTTTCGGAGTTAATATTTAAAACCCAAGCCAGTCATGGCACAGGGGACATCTCAACAGTTATTTATAAATCCAAATTATTTTTCTTCCATGATTAGTTTTACACGTGTAACAGCAATATAATGATAACTAATTATTTAATAATGGCAATCTCACATGGGTAAATACAGGTATAATTTAAACCATACAAATTTATTTAAAAAATTGTTAAGTAGTCCTTTGCCATATCTAGCTTTGATTGTTATTTTGCCTGGTCAAAAAAGTTCGTTACGAAGATATGTAAAAAAAAATCGTAATGGGATGGGCACTACTTAAAGAGTAACAGCGGCCTATGCTACGGACTTTGGGCGCACACTCCAGCGACATGGCATCACTGGCCGGCGATATGTCGGAATGCCGTTCCCCAACCAACCTCTGGTAACAGACTCTCCAGCCGGCAGCCAAGCCAACAGGGGGTCATTCGCATTACACAGTAGCTCGTCAGACACATGGTCCATTCCTCCAGCCGGCAGTCGAGCCTTCAGAGACTCATTCACAGTACACAGTANAGGCCCGTTCCTCCAGCCGGCAGTCGAGTCAACAGGGGGTTATTGGCATTGCGCAGTAGCTCGGCTAACACACGGCCCGTTCCTCCAGCCGGCAGTCGAGTCAACAGGGAGTCATTCGCATTACGCAGTAGCTCGTCAGACACATGGACCGTTCCTCCAGCTAGCAGCCGATCCATCAAGAGGTCATTCGCACTACGCAGTAGCTCGTCAGACACACGGCCAGTTCCTCCAGCCGGCAGCAGAGCCAACAGGGTGTCATTCGCATTACGCAGTAGCTCTTCAGTTACATTCCCCGTTCCCGTTTTAGGTACCTACTAGCTCGCCCAAACAGCTGATGGGTGTGTCCACTTACGAATGTGTTATTATAGTGTACTAAGGAACCGGCTTTGCTTCACCCGGCAACAATTTAATTTTTACAGAGTTTCTTTGAAAGACAAAAATGCTTACTGTGGGTCACCCTTAAAAGATAAACATATGTTAACGCTGACTTTTCTGTTGACCTTTTGAGAGCTACAATTCTGTAAAACATTAATTTGATGTACCTCTAATGGTTTAGTCAACGCATGCCATGTAAGCACACTTAAAGCCTTTTTTTTACGACTTGATTACAAACTGTTGAACATTTCTCTACGATCCTTACACAAAATATAAATATATTATACACCATAACCTTCATCACGAAATTCTCTAAATGATGTTGAAAACTGCAACAAAATCCATCAAGTTGTTTTTATGAACTAAGCGAATACACAGACAGAAGCTGATAAGAGACTTTCGTTTATATTATTTAGAGATTCACGGTTTCTTCGCACTTCTTGAATGAAGTCTTAGAAAAATCACCTTATTTGTGATGTGTTTGGTTATTTCCTGATTATGTTATGTTTCGCTATCGCTTTATGATTGTGTCGACATCAAAGTACCTTATTTTTCGTCAAATTTATATTTAATTGGTATTTTATCTATGAACGCGCCACTTCCGCCCATATATTCCTATACAATAACTGTTTGTTTTGGTGAGCTCTACCACCCCTTAACGTTTGTCCCGTGATTTTAGAATCAGCCTGTTTATCTCCTTTTTGAATAAAATCGAGGCCAGTTTCTGTCTTCAACGATTCCCAAAAACCGTCAAAAACAATTTGTGGCGTCAAAAGTCATTTGTGATGTCACTCAAATAAACAACACCTACGCAAAGAAGAAAATAATTATAAAAATACACACATTACCAACAGCGAGCAAAATATTTAAACGTGGTGATCTAGCACGAAGTTGTGAACTTTAATTGTAATATT
The DNA here is from genome assembly GCA_002778355.1 of Clitarchus hookeri. Lineage (NCBI taxonomy): Eukaryota > Metazoa > Arthropoda > Insecta > Phasmatodea > Phasmatidae > Clitarchus > Clitarchus hookeri. The sequence goes on along the minus strand of NQII01002530.1, from coordinate 239,914 downwards.
TCATAATGTGCGTATACTCATGCGTGCGTTTTTCTTGTGTACATACTGATAATCATAGCTTATGAACGCTAACATTCCTAGTCTATTCATAAAATTTCACGTAAAAAAACAGGAGTTTATAGAACAGATGTGGTATTTCGAGACGATAAAACAATAGGAAACGCGAATTTCAACCAAGCTCACTTAACGAACCTTATATTCTCTCTGTAAAGGGTTAATTCATAACAAATAAACCAAACCATGACCCGAATGTAATTTAGTTCATTGCAATTTGTAATTCGTAATACATTATTTCAAAACTGTAATTACATTCCTCGTATTTTTTACACGTACGTAGTACCTAATAACAAAAATGGCGTAGGCATACCTGGATATAAATTTCAGGTGCTTAAAAATTCTTATAATTTGTGTGGACGATGAGAAAAAAATTTACAAGAACTAGTTACTTAAAACGCTGGAAAATACTATTTGTTATAAAAAAAACAATGCCCGATTAGAAAACACTAACATTCTACTTTTAGTGCGGAAGCAGCGACTACATCCACCACTCTACAGTGCACTTGGAAACTCTGCGACTCACAATTATACTTCTAGTGTGCAAGCAGCGACCAGATCCACCGCGCTACAGTGCACTTGGAAACTCTGCGACTCACAATTCTACTTCTAGTGCGAAAGCAGCGACTCTATCCACCACTCTACAGTGCACTTGGAAAGTCTGCGCAAGCAGCGACTCTATCCACCACGCTACAGTGCACTTGGAAACTCTGCGACTCACAATTCTACTTCTAGTGCGCAAGCAGCGACTCTATCCACCCCACTACAGTGCACTTGGAAACTCTGCGACTCACAATTCTACTTCTAGTGCGCAAGCAGCGACTCTATCCACCCCTCTACAGTGCACTTGGAAACTCTGCGACTCACAATTCTACTTCTAGTGCGCAAGCAGCGACTCTATCCACCACTCTACAGTGCACTTGGAAAGTCTGCGCAAGCAGCGACTCTATCCACCCCGCTACAGTGCACTTGGAAACTCTGCGACTCACAATTCTACTTCTAGTGCGCAAACAGCGACTCTATCCACCCGGCTACAGTGGTGAACCTTTGAGACGCTGAGTGTTAAGATGAAGATCACGCGTTCGTGCGACTCTATCCACCCCACTACAGTGCATTTGGAAACTCTGCGATATACAATTCTACTTCTAGTGCGCAAGCAGCGACTCTATCCGCCGCGCTACAGTGCACTTGGAAACTCTGCGACTCACAATTCTACTTCTAGTGCGCAAGCAGCGACTCTATCCGCCGCGCTACAGTGCACTTGGAAACTCTGCGACTCAGAACAATTCAAGTAGTTCCACACAACTGTGCAACGCGGTGGCTTGGAAACATACGTACTTGTTTTGAAAACAAATATCAGTTTACTGTGTAACCTTAAACTACCGTGTGGATGAAAATGAATACTTCNTACGTACTTGTTTTGAAAACAAATATCAGTTTACTGTGTAACCTTAAACTACCGTGTGGATGAAAATGAATACTTCCACATACGGAAGAAAGTTACTAAACTTTATTATTTCATTACAACAGTTTTCGTTCACGAGGTTACGGCTACTCGTGAAAAATGACAGCCAATTTCTCTTGCTGCATGAGACTGTGCCAATTTAAAATGTGGCAATGTTCTTAAAGAATTTTGAAAACTGATTTTGATATTTTAAGGCAGCTACTACTTTTGTGAGTAATATTGTTAAATGTCTTGCTACATTTTTTTTTTTCAATTATTGTGGTAAATAAGACCTTTATTCTTCTTTTTCAGTATGTAATATTTATTTAATTAGTGACGGAATTATATTCGTTAGATCTCTATTTATGTCACGATTTGTATTATGGTAAAGGTTTTATATATTTTGAGGTATGGTTTGTCTGGCTATGCAAATGGAATTATTTAACTATTTTCAGTCTATTCTTACGATTATATGGTTTGAATATTTTTCCCGTTTCCATTAAATTAATTCCGTTTTGGGTGTGTGCTTTAAACACTACGTTAATCTTTTTAGAAGCCTGCAGACCGGTGTTTCATGAGATTGTTTCTCTACCGACCGGATATGCAATGCTGCGTTGCAAATTCTTTCAGTCGCCGTCTGAAGCTACCCCTTCCACTCTCTTCCATTCAGCTGAAGTTCTTGCAAATTTTCTTGACGTATTCCTGTCGCTTGGCGCGTTATTTCACATTTAAAAAAATTGTTCTCTGTCCACGTGATATTTTCCCCCACCTCTGTGCGCTTGAGCACATAAGCCTCTTCTGGACAGCCCACGACACCTACCGGGTGAGTTATAACTGTTTGGTCCGTCTTTTGTTCAGTGTTTCCGCGTCCTTCACGTAACATTTTTGAGCACTTCTGGCCTTGGCATGGAGCCATAATGACGTGCTGTTGTGATACGGCTGCAGTCATACTTTTTGGCACTTGAGTGCCGATAAGATAACTTTTTTTTTTTTGCTTGTGAGTAAAATTGTATTTTTAATGGATTTTTGGTGATGCCGACTTCTTGAGTTTCACTTTTCGTCTGTTTTCCTCGTGGTGAGTGAAGTCTTCAAATAATGGTTCCCCTTCCCCTTCTTTGAAGTTGTTAAATGACTGGATTTAATTATTTCGTACTCTTTGTTGCAGCGAGGGTCTACGCGAACCACGTGGTCCATAACCATGATTGCTCCTGCTTCTCGAACCACGTTTTCGACTTTTAGGATGTAATCGCAACATTGTGTGCTGGCTGCGTAGTTCAACGTAGGTGCCAGAGTGCTTTGACAACTGCCTCGTTTCCCCTGCTTTCGGCGGCGTACCCATCTTCGGACCGCAGTGGGGACAGTAATGGCATTGGTTCTGTCTTCGGCGCGTATCTTCCACCCAACGTCTGCTCATTCCTGTTCAAGAGTTCATCGGGCCTCGTCAATTAAGCCTACCTACGATATTTATTTAATTGCATTTCAAACTTGAATATGTTTACCTATTACATGTCACGCACCGAAGAAACGTAATTTCACGTTATTCGTATCTAAAGTAATTTATGTTTTAAAAGTTTAGTTAAGTTACTTATATTTTGTGCCGAGTGCCCCTTTTAATAATTATTAAACAGCTAGCGGTTAATTGACTTCAATTTATTTTTAACTAAAATTTAATTAAAAAATTATGGTGTAAACGTAAGTTCATTTAAACATTTTCTGTTATGAGATACTTTTTTTAAAGTTCACTGTTACGAAGTATTTTCTGTTGCATAATTGGTGCTTCAGGTTAGTGATGAATTTTTTTCAGACTATTCGTTGTCAGTTATTTTTTACTTAATTATCCAATAATTTTTCGTTCAAGGCTGTTATTCTGTTTTTTAGTATGTTTAAAAAGAAGGAATAAAATAAAAAAAATAGTAATTTGGAATGCACAATTACAAGTTATATCTTGTCATTTTAATATTTAAATATATTTCCTCTGGACGCTTATGTTTTGAAGCTACAAGTAAAGGCTTGTAAAGTATATTTTAATTCTTTCTTCTGTGCCATGTACGATTACCCAGTACGATTAATTTTTTGTATATCGCTTTAATTACTATTTATTGTTGTTGCAGAGTCCATTGGTAAGCTTCATTATTATTTTGTGCCACGTTTTATTATATTGTTTGTGGCTTTCTTTGTTTGTTGCTTGTACCAAGGACTGACTGCATCTTTCTTTTGATGAAGTGGATAGGTTATTTGTTTATGGTCGTGCATGGGCACAAGACGCAAAGTAGTTTGCGCGGCGCATGTCTCCCTCGTTAAGTATGCTACCATTTTCTATCGTCAACGCAGACCTTGCGTTCGCAAACTGAGCGATCGTAATCAGAACTAAAGCAAAGTACGGTTTGGCGTCGCGGACGAACGCAAACTTTGCGTTTCCCTAGCGTCGGTGTCGTAATAGACCCGCAGGCCACTTCGGAATAACGCTAATTTTTTCACGTGCCTACCGAAAAAAGAAATATTTATGGTTTGCAAGAATTATACTAAAATACAACTTGCGTGGAATTATTTTCGCGAATATAGAGTGTTCCAAATCGTAGTTATTTTCAACGTCTTAACCCGTTCAGTCACCGTGTTCATGATCGCTGACATGTTGCACATGAATTATATTTATGAACGGTACTGTACACACCAAGATGTCAGAGCCCAGTATTATTTGTGCCAATCTAATTGGGAAAGTGTTTACACCTCTTTGATATGAATCGTTAAGCTTTTCGCCTGGCTGGTGCTTGAACTGGGTTGAAGGGTGCTTGAAATCCTGGTTCTATTAAACGTGCCCTCAGCATGTTTACCTATGGAAAGACATCATATCCCAGACGAGAACATAATGGTACTTTAAAATTACCACGCATGCTGTAAATATTATTTTGGAGCCCTCCAATATAGTTAAAAACAGCTTTTCAGACTGCCGTATCTTAAAACATACAAGCCGGACACGACCAAAACTACGATAGGAGCCTGTATTGAAATTTGCTACAAACTTTTCATCAATAAAATTATTAAGTCACGGCTGAAAGTCCCATAGGTACACGCAGCACTACGAGAACACTGCACGCCAGTTCAGAGCCCTGCGCGTAGCGGCGATAACGCTCTTGTAGCGCGTGCCAGTGTAAGCCTTATTGCTCCCGCGCTTCTCAGCCAAAAAAGGGGAAAAAACGATGCAGGCAGGCGGGACCCTTGATGCCAATATCACCAAACACGTATCACGTTGTTCACTGTTTGCAAGAAAAGTGCTAATCACAAGTACAGAGTACACAAAAAAAATTACGTGGTTGCAACATTTGAACTCTGTAATTATTGTGTGACCGAAGGGTTCAAAGTATGCATGGGTTCGGAAGACCCGTTCGGTCACATTTTAATTCCTGGGTTCAAGTATTGCATTTATGTATTTTTTTGCTATGTTCTGTACTTGTGACCATCGTTTTTCCCGCTTTCAGTGGAGAACGCGCTGCGTGATCGATGATATCGCAATCAACCATTTATATCAATGAGGTGTAGAAAATTCAACAAACTATATTAATCACAAGGAAGACTGTACACTGGTGCCTTGCTGTGTACAGCACCGCTCATAAGTATGATTAATTTTCAACGTGTATTACAATTGTGGGCATGGTGACTGAATGGGTTAATAGTAGTAAATAATATGTTATGTCAGCTGAAATAAACAGTTTGTCAGTTATGGAGCGCAATACACTATTGCTTAGAGTGAAAAAAAATCTAAATAAAAGACAATGTTCTTCCGCTGTTGATTTTCAAACAATGCTATGCTAAATATTTTCTTAATTTACATTCCTTCTGAGAAAATTTCCACTGTCGGACTGCCAGAGCATTTTAAATTCAGCTTTATCCTAAAAAAAAATTATTAATAGAGTACCTAATTATTACTTTGGTAATGTAACTTACCTTTCTAAAAAAATTTCCTGAAATCCATTTGATGCTAATAAGGTCACCTCTAATATGAAATCCACGTCTCGACCACTGTATGAAGTATACACAAGTACCACAATACCATATTTACTACATTTTTCAGCAACTTGAAGAACTTTTTACTTATTTTTTGTTAAGTACTCAACGCAACAGACTTAACTACACTGACTGAACTCGCGCGTCAGTCGTGCGTTTATAAAGAAATGGGCTACGCTAGGAAGGTGTAAAATCTTTTCGTGTGACACTATTTCTTCCAGAGCCCTCTAGCGGGCTCAAGTGCACTACGGGCGACATAGATGGCAGACATAGATGTCTCTGCCCTTTACTTCCTACGGTGTCACTACTCATTTCAATTTTATTCTCTTAACGTTAGTGTTTCTAGACGTTATTTTTCGAGTTTCTACGGGAGAGAGGGGGGACCAGCTGCACCCCTCGCCCCTAGCTGAGCACGAGTGCAATTCGAGGGGGATCTTTAAAGAAATAAAAACGGAAAGAAGCGAGGGAAAAGGCGTGATTAGTGTTCCACTCCTCGCCCTCGGAACAATGCTAGTTGATTATGCACGACACCAAGGAGATGGGAAGGAAAGAGGTGCTTGGGAGGGAGGGGTAACTGGGCATGTCCTAATGTAATTACCGTCCAAGGGCCTCTGCGAGGTGCGAGATAGCTACACTTCTCAGTCCGGTTCTAAAGGTAGTGTGAAGTGCGGGGGGAGGGGGCAGGGTGAGGCAGACTACGACAGACCTCATCGCCATTCTTTTGTCACCAAGCCAAGTCGCTTGTTGGGCTCGCTCATTAGCCGTGCCCGTGCTCCCCCCCCCCTTTTTCCCCTTCACAATCCATCCTTCCTCCAACGACTCCATCCTTCACTGACGTACCATCGAACAAACATCGACACCACTGGGTTGCAAGACTAACCAATCTCGTACGGGCCGAGACGACGAAGTTCAGCTTCTTCACCGGTCTCGACACATGCAGNATCTGGTGATCTGGTAAGGCCTGTGTCCCACTGCAGAGTAGAAAGCAATGCTAGCTGCACACTGCACATCTACGAAGAAGGGTGAGGATGAAGTTGAGAGAAACTGTATCATTACTCGCCTTGGCTACTGAGTCGAAGCAACATGCATCGTCGTGCGCTTGTTTTTTTTTTTTTTTTTTGCAGGAAGGGGGGCGGAGTACCCCAATTTTTTTTTTATAATTGTACCAAACATCGTTCAAATGATATGATATGTATACGATGGCAATTTTTCTAGAATACAAAAATGTACACTTTATTTTTTGAATAATTTGATGTCAAATACAAAATTTTGCTGTTTTGTTGCAGCCGTAATAACGAACACCAACTAAGTTGTAGGGATGAAAAAATGTACAACACACACAAACTAATACCGTGGGCTACTTCTTGACATATGTGTAATCATCAAATAACAGTTCGTTAAAAAAAGAAGAAAAAGTTTAAAATATGCAAAATTTGCTTTATATTGAAAATTTAATTTAAAAAATATGGCCTGTTATTTGGTGATTACGTATGTGTCATGCGTAATTCATGGGATTAGTTTACGTTGTAAATATTTTAATCCGTACAACTTAGTAACTATTTGTTATTAAGGCTGAAACAAAACAAAAGAATTTGGTAACTAAAATCAAATTATTTAAAAAAGTTGAAGTGTATTTTCTTATTTGAGGAAAATGTCATCACATACAATGCGTACTAGTCGAACATTGTTTGACACCAATATAAAATCATCATTTTTTTTTGTGATCCGATACCCTTAACCGGTTTCGGCTCAAGTGTTGCAATCGTTCACGATTTCTGTGTGATCCTTACTGGGTATCGAGCTTGCTTCTCGCGACCAATGAGCGTTAACCGTTCTCGGATGAGAGATGCGGAAACTTTAACCAATCAGATTGCTCATGCTCAAACTTTCAAAACACCGGCCACTGATTTCTTGTGGAGAGTACCGGCCACGGATATCCTCAACTTGAATCACGTCCTCGATCGTGCACGCGAGTATATTACACAAATTTACTACACAAGCTATCAGAAGAGGCTCGAAAATATTCAAATTAGTTTAAAATAAAAGCGTTATTTTAGAAATCTGTACGCTCATGTCACTTCCAGAAGTGGTAGGCCCTACGCGTATTTTTATGAATAATTTCTGAAAGATTATTAGAGACCTGAAAAATTCGCGGATTCATTTCGGGACAAGTTAGAATTCAAAACACGTGTGTTAATAAAACTTCAGTTATTGGTCCACACGGTGTTTGATACCTCCTGGTGAACGCTGGCCCAACCGTCGCCTTCCACTGTGACAGCAGGCAACCAATGCGCAGTTGATATCGGCATATTAGTGCATAAGACTGTAGAGTCTAGCCCACCGGTCGTTGAACTCGCAAATTTTTCATGTGTCTAACAATTATGAATTGGTGTAAAATTTTATAAAAGCCACAAAATGAAGACACAATTATGGCCTCAAAACTGTGGTCGCAAGCAGCCAAAGATTATTTGTTATATTTTTGCGTGGACAAACAAACGCGATGTCTATAGAGTATTGATAGAGCTAGTGACTTTTCGCGTAAAAATCGGAGCACATGGTAGACTTCAATACTATATAAACACCTCAGCTGTTGTTATACCTCCATTGGCTGCTGGTGCCGTGTCCGTCTTTGACGGAGCCACTCAGGACTAAGTAACTCCGACACTGAACCTTCGTGATTCGTGCGCAAACGGTTAACACGGGCCGGAACATTTTTTTTAGCGAATCAAAGAAGTTGGATGGCCCTAGAGAGCTTTGGACTGTACCTTGTCTCGAAATATTTTCGCGAAATATCACTGCCGCTAAGTATAGGCGCTGAACACACGAAATTTCGAGATATCTTAGTTATATGTTGGTCACCTACGTTCGCTGTTGCGGAACAGCAGTTATGCTCATCTCTGTATTCCCATCTCTTACCATCATCCCAATGGGCTACAGTACACCGAACACACCTGTGCGTTTTTTCAAATAACGCGTTTTTGTGCGAGCGTGGCGACTTCGCGTGCTCGTAGTGTACTGCTAACCAAAGTTCATCACCTCACAACTCGACCCGCTTGCGCCAGGGAGCTTGCTCACGGTCGTGTTGGAGGAGCGTCTTTGTACCGCGCCATCGCTTGGAGTACCTTCAGAGCGGTGTTTCTTGGGGACATCCTCTCACGCGCGCGCAGGCAGATTTCCCCGCCGTCCGCACATTCCTGCGCCAAACATGGGTTGCTGGGTCGGCCCCTTTGATTACTCGGTTCGCGGGCGAGGAGGATCGCCTCGAGACGGATCGCTCCGCACATGCCTGGCAGACACCAAAGTATCACTGCCTGACAAACCACCCCTTCTCCGCCCAGCTGTGACGTCAGGCACGTCGTGATCACTGAACTCTAAGCTTACGGGCAGTGTGGACGTGTTAAAAGCGAAAGTAACAACGAAGAACAAAATAGTTTAAAGTCCACGCCTAACAAGCTTGTAGCCGTGGAGTTCAAATGGAGAATCAATAATAAAGAAATTCCTTTTCAGTGCATCAAATTGAAAAAGAACTCTTTCAAACAAAAGAAATTCAACTCTACATTTCCAGATAATACTAACAGTTTATTCATAATGTTTTGTAAAATTTAATGTTAATTTATAAAAAAAAATCTTAAACATGAATATTGGCAATATTTTTTAATTTGTCAGTAGTCCTTAACCCTTTCGGTTGACGAGTTTATGATCCTGTACACGTTGCACATAAATGATATTTATGTCCGGTACTGTATACACAGCAAGGTATATCAGTGCCCAGTCTGCTTTGTGGATAATCTGATTCGTGGAATTTCCTACACCTCTTTGACATGAATGGTTAATGCCAATATCATAGAGCACGCAGCGCCTTGTTCACTGGTTGCAATGCAATAGCTGTACACGAGTACAGCGCATACAAAAAAAACGCAATTGCAGCTCTTTAAATCAGAAATGAATGTTTGATCTAACGGGTTAAGAAAAAGTCACGTAAAATACTTTTCCTTTAAACGGCTGTATTTAAAATTGATGCATTGAGAAGGAATTTCTTATTAAACATTGATTCCCCCATTTAAACTCTGTAACTGCAAGCTTGGTAGACGCAGCCCTTAAAGTCCACCCAAGCACCGGTTGGTAGAGGTGTGCTGGAAAGAGCAGCACTGCTACTTTGGCACGGTTCCACATCCGGAGCAGTGACTGACCTGAGCAGCTCCGCACTCATACCAGCTCCACTGCTCCGGCTGTGAGCAGCTCACGAAACAGTTCCGAGAGTGTAGCAACTATCAGAGCTGCTGGAGCTATATAGTCCATTCAAAGTTTCGTCCAACTTATCTGAAGCCCTGCTGAAGTTCTACATCCGTGATATTACTCCGCCCCATGCAAATAAAGCATATCCTAGTCAAGAAAATTACACCAAAAGGACAAAGTACCGCATTCGTGCGCACTCGGTGTAATAATTTTTTTTTATGTACTATTTATTACTAGGCATTACCAACACACCTATTTTCTCATTGTTTCAATTCATATTCACAATAAATAAAAAATTATAATAAAAAAATTTTTTTTAAATTTTAATTTAACTTTATAGTTAAAACAAGTATAAAACGCTTGTGATACATAACATAATTAGGAAACAACCAATGAGTAGACTAAACATTGTTTCACATGTAGTGAAGCTGTGTAGCAGTGAAGCTGTTGTGTTCCGGAGCAGTCATTAAGTATACAGTTCAGAGAGTTTTATTCTTCTAACTGTTAACTGCTGTAGTTTGGGTTTTATATTCCTTGCACGCAATTTGGCATGATGCAGTGAAGTAACAGGCTTTTATATGTATGTAAAGATGCGGTTTCGGTTTCGTGATGAATAAATTAATTGCAAAGAAGTGCTCCAACTGGAGGTATTTTAACCCCTATCACGAAGTTTGCAAATGTGTTATATGTAAACGAAAGCAATCGTCAAGACATCTCTAAGAAATTAAAAAGTACTTTTAGAAATACGGCTTATAGTGATATTATGAGCAGGTAAATCTAATGTCGAGCATCCTGCACATGACATAGCTTTGTATAAATTTTTATTCTTAACAAATCAAGAATAATTTATTAAACCACAAGGAGTAATTGTGTTTAATTACTTTTACTCTCTCTATACCTTTGGTGTGAGTTGACTTATATTTTGTGAGTTTAGATAAGAAGAGATTTTTGAACTATACGATTTTGGTCTTCTATTCGCGTAAAAATCGGAGCACGCAGTAAACTTCAATACTATGTACACATCTCAGCTGTTGTTATACCTCCATTGGCTGCTGGTGCCGTGTCCGTCTTTGACCAAGCCACTCAGGACTAAGTAACTCTGACACTGAACATTCGTGATTCGTGCGCAAATGGTTAACACGGGACAGGACATTTTTTAGCCAGTCAAAGAAGCTGTATCTTGTCTCGGAATCTTTACGCGAAATATCAACTGCTATTAGCAATACGAAAGTCATTGTTTGTTGTGTCGCAACGCAAGTCTAGGATGCCGGAGCCACTGCTCCTTCGGTGCAGTTCAAAATCACTTCTCTTTTCCCGGAGCAGTTCCAAGAATCACTGCTCCGTGAAAGTAGCGGTCAAAGCCACCCCTACCGCTTTGACTCGCGGAATGCCTGCCTTTCTGGTTACGACCATTGATTAAAGATGAGGTATACCAATCTCGCTGACTGCGCACAGCCAGTCTCCTTCCCCCAACGTTGAACTGTTTTTTCTACCAACACCACTAGCAGAAAGAAGGTGGATTGAATTAGAAGATTGAAAACTGTTTAGTAAAAATATGATGTGAGATGTTTGTATACTTCCTCTAGCCAATTTGTAATGCAGTTTGATTGAATTCAAATCAGTTAAAATTATGTTGGTTATAATGTAATAGTGATTGTAATTTAAAAATTAATATATAACCAAACATGTTAATCATTTTTGACCATGTGACTTTTACAAATGTGTTGCTATGGGATAGGTCAATGTTGGGTACATGCGCAGAAGACGAATAATCGGTCTACCTCATATTTAGCCTGCGGCTACAACACGCCAGGAACTCGTTCCGAAACTCTGCGCTGTTACTGGAGATGCAGACAAGGAACCACGGTAGACGATTTCCCAGCGAATCTGCGTTCTGCGATGGTGATCCTGGTTCGAAGCCCTGCGAGAGCACGCCCGGATTTTTCGCTTTTGTATAATGTGGCGGACGTTGCCTGTGATCGGTGGGGCTCTCTGGATGCTGCCTTTTCCCTTTCCCTTGAATGTATAAAGTAGTGCCAGCCAATCAATGTCTTCCTCCAAGCATCACGGCCACACTGTNCTTTTCCCTTTCCCTTGAATGTATAAAGTAGTGCCAGCCAATCAATGTCTTCCTCCAAGCATCACGGCCACACTGTAAAATTTTGCAAAGAATTATTTTGAAACTAGCGGCCAACATTTTATTGTAATCTACATCTGAAATAGTGTATATTCGTAACACACTTAATTAGAAAACATACAAATTTATTTTATGAATCTGAATGTTCATAATAAGCCTACAATAATAAGTCTACAACACATTTTTGTTAAAATTCAAAATTAGTTTTACATATTCCATACTAAGGGTTTGTGAAATTTACTGTAATATATTTGTTGTGTTACAAGAGTATGTTTGGCAGCTATGTTANATTCCATACTAAGGGTTTGTGAAATTTACTGTAATATATTTGTTGTGTTACAAGAGTATGTTTGGCAGCTATGTTAGCCAAGAATTACTCGTTTTAATACAAAAATAAATTACAGTTCACCTACGGTTTCGCGCCACTTTAGTCTTAATTTTCACGTGTCCATTAGCATTCAGATTCTGTGTGCATGGGGCGGTTTTGGCCATTTCAGGTATGGAAGCGACCCGCATACCAATCGCCCCGTGTATCTAAACACAGTGTTCTTATTCTTACTTGGCATGCAGTGTTACAGTTGTNATTCCATACTAAGGGTTTGTGAAATTTACTGTAATATATTTGTTGTGTTACAAGAGTATGTTTGGCAGCTATGTTAACCAAGAATTACTCGTTTTAATACAAAAATAAATTACAGTTCACCTACGGTTTCACGCCACTTTAGTCTTAATTTTCACGTGTCCATTAGCATTCAGATTCTGTGTGAATGGGGCGGTTTTGGCCATTTCAGGTATGGAAGTGACCCGCATACCAATCGCCCCGTGTATCTAAACACAGTGTTCTTATTCTTACTTGGCATGCAGTGTTACAGTTGTNTGACCCGCATACCAATCGCCCCGTGTATCTAAACACAGTGTTCTTATTCTTACTTGGCATGCAGTGTTACAGTTGTGCAGCTGGAACTATGAGACTTTCAGTGATGACCACATAATTTTATTACTGCAAAGTCTGTAAGAAGGTTCAGTACATATGTTTGTAGCAGTTCCAGGTGTTTCCGATTAGTACATTTTGCGACTAGGCAGTGCGAAGAGAAGGCAGTTTGCAGCACTGTTGGAGAGCTCGTAAATAGCGTTTGTAATACGCGCGGTGTGTTGAAAGCATTTTTCGTACCTCGTCTCGAGTGTATTTTCTATTCGTGGATCAGTACAGCAGTTTCGCAAAATTTAATTGTATTTTAGACATTCTCCAATACATTTCAAGCTCCGGATACATATGCATATGCCTCTTATTAAAGCCTTCGTATTTCGCAAATTTATATGACAGGAGGGTATACACCACAGTTCTCTATACACTAAAAAAAATCCATACAGATATTTGTGTGCGGCAAAGAAAAAGTTTCTTTGAGACTGTGTTGTGCACAATAAAATTTAGCTTTAATTCTAAGAGAAGGTTACAAAAACGAAGGTTTGCTGTTAATAAATGTTTTATTTATTCGTTTTAGACCTTCCCTTAGAGCAAAGAATTAAACATGCTTAGAGCTGCTTTTGTTCACAGTAAAAATATATATCCCCTAAGCAAAGGCAACGGTTTAGTGACATTAAAGAATTCCTGTTGTACATTGTAGTTTTCAGTACGGAACGGTTGTCCTGACACAAACGTTCATAGACCCATATTTTCTGCAGCTACAAAACTGCAACTGAGCAAATGTAAAAGTCTTCGGGCAGACGTTTATTGTCGTTCTGGAGAACAGTGATTCTCCAAATCGTTAAACTCAGTTCTACCCAAGAGGTGATATTATATTCTGTTCCTTGTTACTACCTCCCATAACCTACTATCGAAAGTAGTCTGAACAATATTTGTTACTTCTTTCTTATTTATACATTACCATTGATTTCGGAGCACAAATGTTATTTGCAGTGTAATTGACATTACCACGAATACGTTTGCGGAATTATTGTCACGACAATGCAAGGTATGACTATATATAATCACACCTGAATTTCGCGAAAAGATTTCCGCACATACTAGATTTCAATACCCTACGGGCATATTGACAGTTTATTTTTTATGTTTATTGGCAGCGTGTCTTTATGAGAAGACCTTTTCTTACTTGAATGGCCAATCATAATTGGGTAATTTTCATAGTGTAGGTCTGTGATACGCTGGCAAAACCTAAGACGCGTAAAACACAGAAATAATACAATCATGAAAGATCTGAGATAAAGGGTTTTGAACTGGTCATATAACCTTTACGCGAAATTCGTGTGTCCTAACTGTATATACTAAAAGAAAATTATGTTTATGGCAAGCATAATACGCAGTGATTCGTATTAAAATCAATTTTTCTTTGCGGCAACAAATCGTGTGTTGTGGCAAAGAAAGTGTTTTTACAGTGTATACTCGAGCTATTATCGCATGTCCATTGGCTTCACACTGCGAAGCCTTTGGGTGGCTCTTAGCATCAAGGTCTTAACAGCCGATGAGTGTGAAGCGAGGTGGGTATGGAGCAACGCCGGAACGTAGGGGCTGGGGAAACGGAAGATCCCCTAGAAATCCCCGCTCACCAGCGGCATCGTCCGGCACGATTCCCAAGTGCGAAAATCAAAGGGCGACCTCGCCGGGAATAAAGCCCGGTTCGCCTCCTGGGATGCGTTGTTCGTGACTCGGCCACACTGTTGCTTCCTGTTTGCTGTTGGCTCACAGCAAGACAGGCCGTGTCTTAAGGAACTGTGATCCAAGCGTTATTGGAAAACAAAAGAAAAAAGTGCTTGAAGTCTACCTTGCCACGGAATGAACTTCAAAAATACTCGGTTCTGTCTGTAGTTATTATGATCATCATTCACATACAAGTTTTAGGTGCATATAAAGTATCTAAAACTCGATTTTAAGGATCTTACTGCTACAGTTAAAAAATGTGTGAAAATTTGAATATTTTAATTTGCTTCCGTATGAGAATAATTTGAATTCAAGCATTGTGCAATGAATAACAATATTACAGGGTGAGTATAAAAGAACACCCCAACTTTGCAGGTCTATAATATCAAAACTAAACAACGTAAAACCTTGCTTGACCAATCAAATGAACCGTGGAACCGTGAAGTTTGTTTACCGGGCGGGCGCTTGATCGGCGAACGGCGCTTGATTGGCGAACAGCGCTCCGACATCTTGCTGGGGTGAGCGGCTGGCACCCGCGGAGCGACCCGTCCGTTCCACTTCTGTACTCCTCAAGTATTCTGCGTCCGCACGGCTCGCGCGCGGGGCTCGAACGGCGGCGCGGCGAGGCCGCAGTGACGACCTTGAAAACCAGAGGTCGCCAGGAGGGGAATCGGGCACGCGCATCGATGACTTGCAAGCTCGCTGGCCAACCAGGTGCTTTGTTTATTCCTCGTAGTTCCGAGCGGCCCACGTGCTACCAAGGACGCGTTATGCCAGTTCCCGGTACCAGCAGAAAGAGACCGAGGTTGCGTCGTTTAGAAAAACTCTTCATTCTCTACTTTATTACTGGCATCATTACACATTTTGAATCAAATAGGTTTAAAGGCCACTACTTAAAACATGTATCGCTGTTTCCTAACTAAGAAGTTTTCAAAGTTCCAGTTACAAATATTGTAAGATAATTCGAATGGGGCGTGGAGAGATTTGGGCAGCTATTAACATTCGGGTCTTGAGAGTTGATGGGGGTCAAGTGAGGTGATTATGGAGCAGCGTCGGAATTAAAGGGTGGGGGAAACGGGAGATCCCTGAGGAAACCCGCCGACCAGCGGCATCGTCTAGCACTAGTTCCGCATACGAAAATCCGGGAGCGACCCCGCCGGGAAACGAACCCGGACCGCGTAGGTGAGCAACGAGTAGTCTAACCACCACACAACTGCGGCCCCAGAAATGGCCCGAGGTTGTGTCGTTTATAGAACAGTTAATTTTATAGTATATTCACAGTATCTTCACATTTTTTTTAATAAAACCTTTTTAAAAACCACCGCAAATACAAAATGTCTCGCTGTTTCCTAAATAAATCATACACAGCTTTTATAAATTCAACGTTCAAACTTTGTGAGATAATTCAAAAGTGGAATGGAAAACATAATCCGACCATCGACCAGATGCGATTATTAAGGAAGAGACAAAGCCTTGAAAACGAGCAATTAATATTACTTATTGGCAAAATGAAACTACGCGAGTTGAAGCAACGAATTCGTGAATAGCGTTAGCTTCATTTGATATCGCCCACCTGCAGTGGCGTGTGGTGTAGTGTTGCAAGGTAATCTGGTGCTTGCTCACTGCTGTACATTCTCGGTTCACGCAGCAGGAGCCAGTAACCACAGCGCAGCCCAGGGAAACTGAATGCATTCCGACCACTCACAAGCGAGCAGCAAGGGGCCCGTTACACGCGTCCTGTGGCGTCAGCTGCCAAGCTACGTTCTAGTGGTGGAAGTGTAAACTAGCAAGCAACTTAGTACAGCACAGAGCTAACGCCAGCTTACCTTGCAACACTTCACCACACGCCACTGCCCATCTGTGAACTTTCGCCGGGTAATAACATTGCCCATCATTAGGTACGTAGGGGGTGCCATGTTATTAACTAAACAAAACATTGTATCTATCAAGGGTGTTTATCTATTTTTATGATATAATAACGACATGGACATTAATGGCACTTAAAACTTTGTTCTTAGGCATGGCACGCTAAAGGGAACGGTTCTATATAAAAAAAAACAGTAGCTAATGTCACTGTGCAAATAACTCTTTTAAATTCCCAATTTTCGAGAGTGCGTCTCTTTCTTAATAGTCACGTTACGTCATAGGGTGTGTTTCTGCACTATTTTCTATTTTTCTTTAAATTCTCACAAAGTTCTTATTTGGAATTCAGGACAACCCAGTGCAAGAGCGAGATCGCGCAATCATTCTGGCATGGAGTAGTTGCGGGGTCCATGTGAGAGACAACTCCACAACAGTAACCACAGACTAAAGACGAGTGAGTGGGTGAAGATATTAGGGTGGCTCTTAACAGCTAGGTCTTGAGAGCCGATGAGGGTGATTGAGATGAGTATGGAGCAGCGCCGGAATGCAAGGTTGGGGGAAACGGGAGATCCCCGAGAAAAGCTGCCGACCAGGCGCATCGCCACAGCACGATTCTCACATGTGAAAATCCGGGAGTGATCCGGCCGGGGATTGAACCCGTGAACCCGGTTCGGGTTGGTGGGAGGCGAGCAGTCTAACCGCTGAGCCACCGCAGCGCCACTAAATACGAGGTATACCGATCATTGCGTTCTTCGCAGATAAAACATTGACGTATCCCACATCAACACAACTGTCAAAGTCACATATTCAGCAGTGATGAACGTCTTTGTTTATATATTAATTTTCAAAAGTCAAGATCTTTAACATGAATAAAATCCTTTAACAATTTTAATTTAATCGAATTGCTTTAGAATTACAATATCTCAAAGCACTTGTTTATACAAACAGTGTTCTGACCTCAAATGCAATACACGTCGTTTATGACACTCGCATTGGCAGAAAATCAGCCTGATGTTAAAGACACAGCGTAACTACTGCGCATCCTGGGCGCGCACTCTCCCTTGTTTTGTCCCTACGGCAGTAACTAATCCATTGCAATGGTTCTTAAGGTTTGCGCCTAACTGACGCTTGAACTGCGTAGCGGTGAGTTTGAAATACAAGTTTTTCAACGAAGTTATTAAACTTGCGTCCAATGTGGTTATCTACGAGAAGAACACACACTTCAGACATGAGAAATGCTCAGTGCTTTCAAGACGTCACGCACATTAGAGACACCATTTCTGAGTACTGCAAAACGGGTAAAAAAACTGGGTTTTTTTTTCAAAGCGGTGTATCTCAAAGTAACCTAGGCGCCAGATACGTACAAAACTACATGATATGGTTACTGCTGAAAGTCCTGTAGCCACACGCATTGTGAAGAGAACACTGCACGCTAGTTCACAGCCTTACGCTTAGCGGCGGTGGCGCACTTGATGCGCGTGGCAGTGTCGCCCTTATCGCTCCAGCTCCTCCCATCATCAGACGATGAAAAAAAAGCTCCAGGTAGGCGGGAGCCTTAACCCGTGGGCCATCTGTCACGCGGGGTTTTGGTCGCAGAATAGAGAACCGTACAGAAGTTGAATCGCGTGGCGATTCCTTCGATGGGGGCCGCTCTCGTTCACCGATGGGCCGCGCGAGGCTATGGAAACGTGCCTTGTGTCTTGTTCGCTTCCGCGCGCTGCGGAAGGCTCCCTATTGGCTAGGCGGCCGTTAGGAAAGTATGCTACCGGGCGTCGACTGGACAACGGCGTTGTTTCTTGTTGTTGGCCGGTGAACGCCATTTTGCTGGCGCGTGCGACCAGATTTTCCCTTTATAATTGGCTTTTTTCCACTGGATTTCTATCTTCTACGTGTGTTAATCCTAAATGGTCGTTAAAAATTTTTTATAAAATATTTTATTAATTGATATGTGTTTATCTGCAGTTAAATAATTAAATGTCAATTTTTTATTCTGATAATGCATGTTTTTACTGGGGTAATTACATTGAATAATAAATTCGTTATCCCTTTGCTTTGCAACTTGTAATTAAGAACATTGAGTAAAAGGTTTTGTTTAATGAAATAAATTTTGTTTGGCGCAACCAAATTGATTGTGTGTATAGGGGCAGTGAAATATTTTGTTGATGTAACCAGATTATTTTGTTGTTCTTATTTGGTTATCCCAAACAAAGATTTGGTTGGTACAATCATAGACCTGTTTATCCCAACGTACATTAAGTAGTTTCGGTTAATACAAAACCAATTTTTAGATCTGATCGAGATTCGAACCAGATTCGAGCGCTACGTCCTTGCAATCTTAGCTAAAGTGACAACGGATAAAATTATAAATCGCTTTTACTATCCTAACTGTAACAAAAAACGCAAACTAACTCTCGAGCTGTATTTTTGGATGAAGGCACTCAAATTAGTAGCAGAGGTTTCGTTTATTCAAACACGTATTGTTTAAAATTAATAAAATTAATTTTTTTGCTTCTAAAGTTTTTTTTGCTCAATAAAATATTTTTTTAGGAAAACTATAAATATTTTTGGCCCCGTACTAATAAATATAGGCTGTACATAGTAAAGTGAGCACTTTTAAGGCCCTAGTTACTTTTCATTTGAGCTTTTTTTTATTATTTAATAACCTTTTTAAAATAAATGTTACCATGCGAGTAATAAACACAGTACGTATATTCCACCGTACTCTAAAGTTAACGTCTAAGGCTAAAATTATATATATATAGACTATTATTCCAAATTAGAGGGATTTCAAAAGTACTCACTGTACCGTAAATAGCCTATATATTGTTGGCCGTTCTCTTTTAGTGAGGTGCTGAGGAACTGGCCCGTGTTAGAATGACCTAGTGGTCAATCATAAAGGAAAATTTCAGTACCACTACCTTAAGGGCGATGAGTCTGAACACAAAGGACTGAGATAGTTCTCAATCGTTTAAACTTATCCTCATATTTAAGGTTCCCGCCTACCCGGCGCTTGAACTGCGTTGCGGAATTTTTAAAGTAGAAGTTCTGTTTACGCTAAGCTATTAAACGTGCGTCCAATGTGCTGTTAACACGCACTTTAGACGAAGGTTGTTGAGTGCTTCCAAAATGTCACACACGTAATAAATACCATTTCAGCATACTCCAAAATTACTCAAAAAAAACGGCGCATCAGATACATACAAAACTACTCAAGGGCCCTGCATTGAACCTTCCCAGACTTCCTACTGATAAAATAATAGGGGCACCACTGAAAGTCCCATTACACACAATGAGACTGGAACACTGCACGCCAGTTCAGAGCCTTGCGCTTAGCGGCGATGGTGCACCGGGCGTGCGTGGAAGCGTCGTCCTTATTGCTCTCGCGCTTCTCGGCTTCGAAAACGGGGGGGAAAAAAATCTCTAGGTAGTCGGGAGACTAAAGGAGTTCGCCTAACTCCATCTATTTCCTCCTTTGTATTCCGGAGTAGGCGAGTGATAAGCGCTGCGCTGAAATCCATACCAGTGGACGTTCGTCGCTACACGAAATGCTCTTAACTGGTATGCAAATTTCCCGTAGTGATCTGTGTACCTACGAGACGTTAAGTGGCGTCCCTGTCTTTTTATAAGTGGAAAGGCCCATAGGAAACACAGATTCCTATCGTAATTTCGCTCGTGTCCGTTAAGAATGTGTAGTTACGAAAGAAAAAAAAAACAACGATGTTAATGTGATTTAAAAAAAAAACCTATAGCACGCGTAGAACTTTGAAAATTCCTTTTTTTTCCCCTCGTCTGGGGTAGTTTTTTCCTATGTAAATAAATTGGGTATACGTTTAATAGTTTCGTCCAAACCCCCGTAGTNACCTATAGCACGCGTAGAACTTTGAAAATTCCTTTTTTTTTCCCTCGTCTGGGGTAGTTTTTTCCTATGTAAATAAATTGGGTATACGTTTAATAGTTTCGTCCAAACCCCCGTAGTTCAGACATACTGCAAGCGATTCAAGCGCCAGGTGAACGACTGTCTTCGGGTAAAGTTTATTCTACTCATGTTAGGAACAGAACGAGTTTTCTTACCGGAGAGTTTGGCATAGGGAAAATTTCCGCCACTAGATGCGCAGTGTTCCAAAAGGTAACTTTTAATTATAATTTTAAGCTACGTGAATAATGAAAGGAAAATATTTTACTTAGTTACGAAGTTATTTTATATTTGATTTCTGATTATTGCAATTATCTTGTTTTTAACGCAGAAAATTGAGGTAAAAATTGGTACACATGCGAAACTAGCGCTTACTTAGTGGCGAAAAGTTTTGGCTGCCAAATTTTTAACGTTGATCTTCCCAACCTGCAGTAGAAGGGACGTTACTTAGGCTACGACCTAAATCTGAATCAGTCAACAGCGTCTGACTTATTCAAAAGTCACTTCATTTAATTTAACATGGTGAATTATTTTAAACAAATTGCAGTTTTCCTTCGCTTATTGATTCAGTGACATTTTCCACTGATTCGTCAACCATTTCACTCATTGTTTTTCAGTGTTTGGTTTTTTGACTGGTCGATCAGTTAAACAATGTGCATCGAATTTAATAACAACGCATAAACTAATAAAACCTATAAAATTAGTTTTATATGAGTTTCTTCTTTTATAATTACACTTTACGATGTAACATGGCCATAAAGTCTTTCATTCCGTTTTTACGTCGTTCATTTCTTTTTCACGTCTTTCGTTAGAGGCCACGGTGGGGCAGTGATCAGATTACTCGCCTCCCACCTAAGCGAGCCAAGTTCGATTCCCGGTGGAGTCGCTTCCAAATTTTCGCATGTGGGAAACGTGCTGGGCAAAGCCACGTGTCGGTGAGTTTTCTCGGAGATCCCATGTTCCCCCGCACCCTTGTAATCCGGCGCTGCCCCATACTAACCTCACTTCACCTTCATCGGCAGCCTAAATCTCTCCACTCTACGTCTTTCATATCGTTTTCATGTTATCATCAGAGGGCTCGGTTTGAAGTTTTCAACTGCATTAAATATGGTGAAGTGAGTGCATGCTCACGTATTATTTGTTTTAACATTACTTACTACACATTTAAACTGAAAACAATAATATAGTACATAAAATTTAAACCTTTATATTTTCAATACAGAATTATAATACCTATATTTCACCCCTCGTATCCAACGTCGGATTGGTATCTCTATTCGTAGTAAACAATCTAGAAGCGGAATGCTGTGAGTTTAAGTCCTGGGCACGGAAAATTTTTATTGCGTTAAATTGCACAACACAAACAGTTACTAAAGGGAATATGTTTATTTTCCGTAATTATTAAGCTTGGTTCAATAAACACAATATTGACTTCGCCGCACGATATTTGCTGTCACTTATTATATCAATTAAATTATTTCATTTAAACAACCTGTGGTTTAACATTGAATCTAAATGCGGCCATTTTCACTTATTCGAGTAGTTGAATTTCACTGTGAATCAGCGGTTTTCCGCAGATTCGAATTTAGAGTGTAAAATGGATGAGTTGTAAAAAAGCGGTGGACTACACACGGCAGGTTACCCGCTACTCACGATGTCTTCGCACATTTGGTAGTTTCCTAAATGTATCATGTATCGCCAGTGTCTTATACTTCTAATATCATAAAATGATCTTATATTTGGTTAAATTCAACTTTGACTTACTTTATCTATAAATTATATTTATAATATGTAATAAATATGAATGAAACAGACGTGTACGTAATGCCCAGTAATAAATAGTTCTCCTGCAAAATATAATTAAACTGAGTGCGCGCGAATTCAGTGGGTTGTCGCTTTGAATTAAACTGCTGGACCTAGTTAAACTTTGTTTGCACGAAGCGGAGGAATAGCTTGAAGGTAAAACTTTTGCAGAACTTCAAGAATGTTGGTAGTAATTACCATTGGACTACATAACGCAACCCATGTTATGAAATGCCGTAAACTAGAGAAACGTTTTCCACGGGCGGTCGACTGCGTTGGTAGTGGGTCAGTAGGGTGGAACGCAGCATGTCGTGTTCACATTTAGACTTGTAGCCAAAATAGATAATAGGTTCACGCGCCATCGTCTTTTGACGTGAATACGTCTTTAAATTTGCAACCATAGTGGGCAATCCAGAAAATCTAACGATTACAAAATCGGAGGATATAGTTTGGCATTGCAGTTCCGAATCTATCGTATACATCTAAAATTCAATTACACCACTCGATTTCCAAAGGATCAAATAATTTGTTACGTTGAGTGAGGAATGCGAAGCGGCGCGCGCCGCGGGGGTGGGGTCACCGCCATTTTGAGTTGGTTTCGCCGCGTCTCATAATTTCCGCGTAGTATAACATTTGACGCGGAGTAGCTACGACGCTCGTTTATGTTTTAATCAACAGCTCTCATCAAGATCAATCGATTGAGTGTATAAAACATTTGTGTGGTGTGGTTATGGTGGAATTGTATGAGTTTAAAGTAAAAAAAATGGAAAACTTAACACAATGTCGGCCTGTACTCGTCAAAAAACCAAGTCAAAATACAAAAATCATATACGGTTGGAAATAGCATCTCAAGAACAATCCAGTGATATCCATGAAACCCCATATGATCGAGTGAAGCGGTGCCGGGAACGTAAAAACGTAGACGTATTCACGCAAAACCAACGGACGTGTCCCCGACACAGCCACACCCCATGTTTTTTTTAAGACTGCGTGGGGAAATATCACTCACTCGCTCATAATTCCTGACGCAGAGAGATTTTTTGTGTGGAATTGAAAAACAGATTATTAAAACTACCTACTGACGTACAGCAGTATGAAATAAATGTATGTGCATGTTACCGGTGATCACCGAATTGTAATTGGAATACACTAGTAGTGTATCTCGTAGATAAGTTTGGATGCAAGCGCCAAAGACGATACAATTTTATTTTGAAGTTTCTTTAAACAATGTACAGCAAAGTGACTTCCATTTCGTTAGTTTTTGCCAATAAACCCATCTATTTCAACGTATCGGCAGGTAACCCGCCGCGNACGGCAAAGTGACTTCCATTTCGTTAGTTTTTGCCAATAAACCCATCTATTTCAACGTATCGGCAGGTAACCCGCCGCGTGTCGGCCACCGCTTCCTTAAAGCTCGTCTATTATAGCCCTTAATGAAGCTACATCCTCGCGGAGCTTGCTGCCAGCAAAATTCTTCGTCACAATGAGAGGACATTTCGCTGAAAACGTCGACTAGCTGGCGTTCACTGATTGTCGTCTTCTACGCATGTTTCCAACTTTCGTTTGCAAAATTCCAGCCGATTTTTTTAGATCATAGTGTCCAGATGCGACGTAGGAGTTCGTTTACATTTGCTTTTCCAACAGAAACACGGAAGCGAAATCTCGTGGCGTTTCCTTTGATATGATCCATCGTTNATCGTTTACATTTGCTTTTCCAACAGAAACACGGAAGCGAAATCTCGTGGCGTTTCCTTTGATATGATCCATCGTTTTATTGGCTGCGCGAGGCTCCAGAGCTGACCTTGTTTCTGATTGGCTACTGCTCGCTGCGGGAGATTCCCTATTTGATGGGCTGCCGGCTGGCCATGAAGCTACCAGCTTCTGATTGGCGAACAGCGTTACGACACGCTGCTGGACATTCGGCGGTACATGCGGCTGTTTCACTTCTCTTTACTTAACCCGTTCAGTCGCCGCGTCCATTATCTTGGACGCGTTGCACATCGAAAATATTTATGATCTGAAGTGAACACAGCGAGGTATCGGTGCCCTGTCTTTCTTGTTGCTATTTGATTTGTGGGATATACTACGCCTCTTTGACATGAACGGTTATGGCCAATATCATCGTGCACGCAGCACATTGTTCACTGGTTGCAAGACAAGTGCTGAACACAAGTACAGCACATACCAATAAATTACGTTATTGAAACACTTGAACTTAGATGTTAATGTGTGATCGAACGGATTAAGTAGAACCGCGCTTTTGTAAACAAAGAATATATTATAACTTCGAAGTATCCCAGTGGCATAACACCTATTAGATGTTGAAAAATCATATACTCGTTACTGCAAAGTTCGCTTGCGCTGTTCACCCCTTATTCCCATTACAGATGTGACCTAGTAGAAACTATGACATTCTTACAGAGCACTAATGATTCTATGTAAATCTTCAACGGTTTGCTTGAAGATTATAGACGACGCCTACATCCATACACCAACGCTTAATCGATCACCGGCATCTCTCAGTGACACAGGAAAGAACAAAGCTTGCAGTGTTCGTAATTACTGGCAGATATGTTTAATCAACTCTGAAAATTTGTTGAGCAAAACGGCACTGTAATAATGGTTTCAAAGCATCCTCCTACAAACAACGCTAAATTGATGTGTTCAAACGGAAGTGGAAATATTTTATACAGAGTGAGCTTGAAAAATCCGGACATAACTATATGAAAGCCGGTTTGTGTGCTCAGGCGAGCAATTTTTACCCACAAAATAATAAAATTGTTGAAAGCATCTGATCGGCGACGCTTCAGCAACGTGTGTAACGCCTATGGTTAGGCTACCCACTGTGAACATGATGCAGGTGGGTTGCATATTTCGGGGTTACGTAACGACTTATTTGGCCTGGCCTGTAAACAAGAGATGCAACCCGCCTGTTAGATTTAGTAGGTTGCCTACTTACAGGCGGTTGACAGATGCCTTGTAAAAAAACTCGGACATCGCCAAAATATGCTTCTACAAACTAATGCAGATTTCTTCCCTATACACTTTCGATTCGCCGTATAAACTTACTGGTGTTGTTCAGACANCTTCTACAAACTAATGCAGATTTCTTCCCTATACACTTTCGATTCGCCGTATAAACTTACTGGTGTTGTTCAGACAAACCTGTATATGAAGGTTCTTGGAAATAATGTAGGGTGCGGCGGGGTAATTATTTGACACCGTCCAGGAAAGGTATAAAATAGACGCGAAAAATAAAGCATGCTTAAAAAGTTAAAACTGAAATATAAAAAATTAATTTACTAAATTTGACTATCTGCCAAAAGATAAACAATTGTTATGCGCCGTGTATAGTGACGTATTAGACAAAACACACAACAAATAATAACGCGAATGACATTTATCTTATTAAGTAATTATGAGCTTGGTTCAAATAACTTCAAAAACCAGTACAAAATCTACCATTTAAAACAAGGTGAACTGTAAAGTAAATTATAGGCTATTCACGGTAAAGTGAGCACTTTGTAAAGTCCTCTCATTTGAAATAATAGTCAATAAATATATTCTATGTTAGCCTTAGACGTTAACTTCCCAGTGCGGTGGAATATACACACTGTGTTTGTTACTTGTATGGCAATAATTATTTAAAAAGGTGGTTGAAATCGAGTCAACATCTATCAATATAAGCGATTTCTGTAATTACAGTAGTANATTTAAAAAGGTGGTTGAAATCGAGTCAACATCTATCAATATAAGCGATTTCTGTAATTACAGTAGTAGTATTTTTTAATAGGTGTTATATTAATTAAATTAAATTTATTTTAAAATTTTAGTTTTTGTCGAGTATTCACCCCACTACACTTCTTATTTTTGATCTTTGCTTTTAAAACATCCCANTTTAAAATTTTAGTTTTTGTCGAGTATTCACCCCACTACACTTCTTATTTTTGATCTTTGCTTTTAAAACATCCCATTCTCATTCTTCATATTTCATATGCTACTTAAATTTACATTGAGACAACTGGATTTATTTAATTTTTCTTCTTATCCGGTACAAATATTGTGTACGTGAGGACATAATCAAAGACCTAAATAAAAATGCCAGCAATTTACTAATACTTCTAATATAACACGTCAATTTCTTTTTCATTCTGTAAAATTTATATTGAATGACACACCGGCTAAATAATTTATCTTTATTTTTATATTTCTCTTGTAAGTTTATTTTGCGAATCTGTTCGCCTCTGTTATAGTTTAAAACCATTTGATTAAAGATCAATGGACGTACTTTGACAATGTTTAACTTAAGCAGAACTCGTTTTGACTGGAAAATGTTTATTTGTGATGATGACTCAGGGCAGTTAGTTAGTGCATTATTACTTCGCTAATCAAACTTTTTTTTAATGGTATAGGTTTTTCGTGATTCATATTAAGTCTGTTATAAATATCTGAATATCTTCACGAAAATCTCTAACTTTTCGCTCTGAAAAAAATTACGGTAGCTGCGCAAATGCACTTCTGCTTACTTAATGTACGCTCTAGTAAGTAAAGCGATCGAATGCACTTGAGGTAACATCTCTTCCAGGGGAATAATGTGAACTATTGAAGNTACGCTCTAGTAAGTAAAGCGATCGAATGCACTTGAGGTAACATCTCTTCCAGGGGAATAATGTGAACTATTGAAGCTATATGGCCATGTAAGTTATTTTAATTAATACGACATTTTGAGTTACAAGTCTCAGAAACTATGAAGACTACTAATTACTTACGCTATTTCAACATGAGAACGCTTCAAAGACACTTGGAAAAATAAATATCCTTATGGCACATTTATAATGAACAGCAAACAGTTTTTTTAATCGTAAATTAAATAATTTATTCTTAAATGAAGCTTTTCTTTCGGTTCTGTTGGCATAATTCTATTTATTTTTACTTGGCTACGTGCCCTACGTAACAAGAGCTACATTGCTACTGTCTATACGACAGTTAAATGTAACAAAAAAAATATTTTGTTAGAATTTATGTAAATAAATTACATAAGTTTTAAGAAATTAAAAATAGGAAAGAATAGCAACTTTTCCGAAAAAAAAATGAATTTTTTTATTACGAGAAGTGCTATAATTTCACTCTACTAATTACAAAGAACACGAATTTACTAGGGACATGAACATATTATCAATACATACTACAAATACGATAGTGGGGAGGGCTATGATCAGGGAAATTGTGGGATAAATATGTGTAAAATAGGAACGTTATCGTTATATTTTCGTATGCAAATACGTTAAATGCAAAAAGACCTAACCTTACATTACCTAACATCACGATGTGTAAATAAAAGGTACTGGTTGCAATCACATAAAACCGTATTTCGTCGTGCTGCAGTGCAAACAAATCCTGTGCGTTACATATCGTGAAGTTAGGTTGAATTCGGTTAGGTTTACTACATTTCAAATAGCTACGAACACAGAAATATCCAAACTCTTGGCGACATACCGCAAAATGAAAAATCCTTCCATACACATATACCACACATAATAAAACATACCGGAAGTATGTGAATTTACTTACCTAGATAAGCAAAAACCACGTTAATTCAATAAACTTGCTGACGTCCAGGTAACACCCGCCACGTGGATGACTGTCACGCACAGAAGCACTGGTGCATGCACCCTCCATTCTTAAATCACAAGCCTTCGCATGGTCGGACGTCTTCGGACGCCTTCGGACGCCTTCGGACGTCACGACTCACGCCCGCAGCAACCCTCCGCTCGCCACGAACCGCACTGTATTGCATATAAACTGCAACTTACCTACGGTAACTTATACACTTCCACAGCAAACAGGACTATACAGCATGACGTCCGACGTAAACAAAGTGGCCGAACTCCTTGTATTTTATCTATTTTATTTTCGACGTTCTGCTTATTGAATCATTACCCCCTCGTAAATATCAAACAGGTAAGCTATGCAAAACCCATATATATATATATATATTTATATATATATATATACATTTTGTGGGTCTACTATGTCACCATCAAAAAAGTAGATATTCTTTATAATTACCAAGAAAATTTCTGAAAAATAAAAATAGAATAATTATGTGTGTTTCTAAGAAAACCCATTATATTTTTATCTTTCATTATTTGTCACCTGTAAACATTTGGTAAATTTCGGGAGGTTTTTTAACTTATCCTGGAGTATATCGTGATGACAGTCTCTTTAACGTGAAGGTACGGGAAGATAATCTCCGGAAATGAGCAATTCTATAAAACAACGCTCAGCGCAATTAAGGGAGGAGGGCGTTCTTGTGGCGAACGCTATTTTCCGACGTTAACCGTAATGTTTCGTCTTTAGAGTTACGGGTATTATTACATAGCAAACCGTACTCGAGTCATTGTTCCCTGCAGTAAACACCGTGTGATTGAAGCCGGAGACACGCAAAACCACATTTTCCTTTTTTTTTTTTTTTTCACGACTGAGATATGTTAAAACCCTTGCGTGCCTGAATATACCGGGGTGAAACTGATAACCATAATTTTGTGACCCCTCTCAAATTGTCGCCATAGACTAAAGATAAGGTAGACTGATCTCGCTGGCTGCGCACAGTCAATCTCCGTGTCCCAACATCAAACTGCTCTTCTGCCAACACGTCTAGCGAAAACGGCGTGGTTTGTATTTTAGGTTGGAAAACTGATAAGTAAACAAATGCTTTGAAATGTATGTATACTTCCTCTAACCAATTTGTAATGCAGTTTGATTAAATTCAAATTGGTAACAGCATTTAAATTCATAGAATAATGCTTGTAATTTTTAAATTAAGATATTAACAAATCACGTTAATTACTGTTGATCATGCGACTTTGACAGTTGTGTATGATTGGGGTAGATAAATGTTGGGCACGCACGCGGAAGACGAATAAGCGGTCTGCCTCATCTTCAGTCTGCGATTGTCGCTCGCCAACTGCAACAGCTCGTGTACGGTTCTTCCCACGCAATCTTCGACACGAGCGATAATAAATATGAGTCGTCTAATTACAAGGATCCCTACAGAGCGCCCTTCTCACTCGCATATGACCGTGCAAGCTGTGTNCAGGCAATCTTCGACATGAGCGATAATAAATATGAGTCGTCTAATTACAAGGATCCCTACAGAGCGCCCTTCTCACTCGCATATGACCGTGCAAGCTGTGTTCAATTGTTCTCAAGTTCTTGGCAGGCGTGCATAATTCCACTCGTAAGGAATTAATTACCAATCGCACAAACACTGCGTTGAGGCCTAATGGAAATCAGATATTGTCTGTTCAAAGTTTCTTCATACATTTCTAATCAAACCCTTGAAAAATAACCCCATGTAAGATGTGCTTGGTAGTTCCCTAAGCACGTCACATATTAAAGTAGTTTGGCACTTACCTATATTAAAATAGAGTACCTCACTTTTCGTTAAATTAAACTATCATTTATAATTTGTCAATAAATTATAATATTTCAATTATAACTAGTATGAATAAAGCAGAGAGAAAATGTGTGTGTTATAATGCCTGGTAATATATAGTTCTTATACAAAGTATTATTTAACTAAGTGCGTACGCATGCGGTGCGCTGACAATTCGGTGTAATTCCCTATAAATTGTTAAGCTTTGTTTGCATGAGGCAAAGGGATATCATGAAAATAGAACATTAGCAGGATGCTACGATTACAACACAAGAAACGAGGCCGGGTAAGGCAGGGATGCGGCCAACAACTGTTGTTAAAATAATGTTCACAAACGACAGGTACTGCAACGCAACGACTGAAAATACAGAAATCTGCAGAATTACGTAGAATATCTGGATCTGGCTGGCACAGTGCGGTTGTGGCAATTTCAGCAACATCTAACAGCAGTAACCGCGCCCAGGCTACAAGGGAGAGCCATTAAGAATCAAGGATATTGGAGAATGTGGGCGTGAAGGAGAAGTGTGGTGTAAACGGCGGCTAAGGGCCGGGGTGTCAGTTGGCGTCGGTCCTCCCTGAACGGCGTCTCCGAGCGCCGATTGGAGGTAAGTGTCCTGCGCTAGGATGAGAGAGCGAGCCCGGAGCCCCTTATATCCTTGTCCTGCAATAACAGATTTTCCTTCACACTTACCTCGATCCCTAACCCCACTAACCACATCACACTGTAATTATTGTAAGTTGAATCAGTAAAGATCCTCCTGTATTAGTTAATTTCCCCCCGACTTCCCTTCATGAACAGAATGAACTCTACTCCCCTTAAGGAAGAATAGCAAGTGGTTCAGAATAGTTGAAAGTAACAGTGAATGGACTATACCCATTTGCACAGTCATTAAGAAGTCCATGTACTAAAATATTTTCTGTGAAATCGTTTTATACGTGTATACCAGTAAAATTAATTTTCGAGGAATATATATTTTTTTTCAATAAAAGGCACAAATTCAATAATGTAATGCTGTAGAATTATATTTATATATTATTAAGTGCGCATGAAAGATGAAATGGTGCATGAAAAAAATGGATGAATCAAGATTAGAATGGCATGGGCTTAGAATATGAGGAGTGGTTTTTCATTAATTTAAAGCATGAAAAATATCCCGTCAATTTCAGCAATATTAATGACACATTTTATGTACCACATAGAAGGCAATCGTAACACATAACTCAGAAGAAAAGTCTCACCGAATTACTTACTGAACCAGTTTATTTCGAACAATAAGTTACTGCACTCGGAACATGTTAACTGAATTGAACATGTTTGAAGGAAAGTAGTTCTGTGTTTCGTATGACAGCGGCATAAGTCATGTCTTTAATTTGTTTTCATGATATATTTGGAAACACCATACTTTAATCTCTTTGTGGCATCTCCACGCTTTCTTAATGAAACCTTTGGATAGTTATTAATTATGATATATCTAGTTGTTTCCTAAATAAATAATTTATCGCGAACGATTTATTGTTTCCTGGGCATACACATACCTCATTTATTGGTTACAAGAAACTTTCAATTACATTCTGCCTGCATATTGTGCTGTTTATTCCATTGGAAATTTGAATTTAAAAACAGAGAAAAGAGGTATATGTTGCCATTTGCAAATACGAAATAGATTTTTTTTTGTAGAACGTTATTAAACTGACTTTTGTTTNAAAGAGGTATATGTTGCCATTTGCAAATACGAAATAGATTTTTTTTTGTAGAACGTTATTAAACTGACTTTTGTTTGCGCTACGCGTTAACTAGACATTCTTTACTGTCACCATTAAAATCAACAATAATTCAACGTTGGTAACACGTGATATTATTATGAACAAAATCATTTACTTTTTTTGACTGTCCGTCCAGCTAACAGTTATGATGTGTTCGTATTTCCTTGGCGTTATTTCGCGTGATACTTTGCGTTTTGTTTACATGTGATGGAAGGATACGTTGCGACTAGTCCGAGAGGACTTAACTACGACTTCAGAAAAGCTGGAAGTAACCAGGTGGGCGATTCTACCTTTCATACAATGGCCAATGACGAGAGCATCGCTATGCGGGCGTAGCGGAGTTGCCGGTAATCTGATGGCAGGCAGGTGATAACTACACTTCGTACCGCGACAGCTTACATACTGAGAGAAAGGTTTTTTTTCAGCCAACAAAATACTTATTTCTATAGGGCCAAAAATATATTTAGTTGAATAAACCAAACTTGAAAAGCAACTACATTAAATTTGTTCATCTAACGAGATACGCACTTGTATTAACAAAACCTCTGTATTGGCCCAAATGAAACTGAGACTGTGAACAAAACCTCAAGTTGAATCAAATGTATTTATTTGTTTGGTAACTCAGTTGATGGCATTCATCCAGAAATACTCCTCGAGAGTTTGTTTGTATTTTTTTTTGTGCCATGATGATAGTGGCAGTGTTGGTTAGTGCATTTATTGATGCTTAATAATACTACGAACATTTCAGTAAATATATATTTGCGCAAATTGTTTAGTGTTTGAAATGTATATATTTAAAAACATTACTATTTAATTGTAAGTAACTTTAGCTGAGATTGCTACAGCGTAGCATTTGGCCGCACACGATCTAGGTTACAATCTCTGTCGGGCTTCTAAATACTTTGCATTAACTGAAACTGTTTAATTTACGCTGAGTCAATCACAATATCTTTGTTTGCACCAACCAAATCTTTGTCTAGGGTGACAAGATGAGAACAACAAATAAATTTGGTTTCCACAACAAAATAGTTCACTGTCCCTATACAAAGAAGTATTTTGTTGCGCTGAATCAAAAGTTCCTCTCAGCGCACTCCACTGATTGTTTCCATGGCGCAAATGGAGTAAATGAAAAAAAAAATTTGTGAGAATCTCACTTCAGAAATNTGCACCAACCAAATCTTTGTCTAGGGTGACAAGATGAGAACAACAAATAAATTTGGTTTCCACAACAAAATAGTTCACTGTCCCTATACAAAGAAGTATTTTGTTGGGCTGAATCAAAAGTTCCTCTCAGAGCACTCCACTGATTGTTTCCATGGCGCAAATGGAGTAAATGAAAAAAAAAATTTGTGAGAATCTCACTTCAGAAATAGACTGTAAATGGAGGTAACTTATAAAATTGAAATAAACCTGTTAACGACTGCCACAATATTCGAAGCCTACATTGGCGTCATCACAGTTTACCAGTCAGTGCTCCCGTAAAATATACGCAATTACTTTATTAGCAGGTACTTTATTTTCATTTTCCATTCTAAATGTTTTCCATTAACGGAGAACCAGGCGTGTAATTGAGGATTTGAAACAAAGTTGCCGCCTGAAATTAAAGACGTGTTGCCTGTCTCGCTGTGGCGCCGAGTCCCTCTCTCCTCTCCGGCTTCTCTCTCGCTCGCGGTCGTATTTCGATCCCCTGCGCGCTCCACAGATCTCATTAACGTAGAACCACGCAATGCAGTCGACCTTGCATTTCTCGTCCCACTCCTCGTTTTTATCAACCACGAGTCATGAATAAAAGGCGAATTGTTGCAAAAAAAGTAAAACCTCGCGGAGGAAGGCACGGAGGAACCAGTCCAGTTAAGTTTGGTGCAACTTGTAGATGTTGACGCCAGCCCGTTGGAAGGTCATGCAGAGAAGGATCTAGGAGTGAACTTAAGGTACTGTAGAAGTAGCGTGTGTTCCATTGGTACACTGCACCAAATAGTACAAAATGCAGAACTCGATAAATGTAGTATACACACTACCGAAATTGACAATATGATAGGGTGTATATTGCGTATGAAAGAAGAATCCATATATAGTATTTCGTAAACATGTGAAAACAAAATTGGTCTTCAGTTGTTTATGTGTTTAAAAATCAATTATGTAGAGTCTATTTTAAATAATTTTCCAACTTGAGTTTTTTTATAAAGCACATTTTTAAAGAACGATTTCGTCATGTAGGACAGTTATAATAATTACTATGTATGTATACAAGGTATTTCTGAATAACATGTCTTAATTCAAACCACAGCAAATATGGACTGATGTAAACAAAAAATCCAAGTAGAGAAATTTTCAAAAATTTCAACTAGTATTTTTAATTTTATTTGAAGTTAGGCAAAACAACGCAACGCCGGGAGTCCGCAACAAGTTGTCTTCATGCGAGAATATGTGTCGTAGCTAATATGATTCCGTTCACCTTCGTCATATGCAACTTTTTGAGCATGCAGATACGATTAGCTGCGGACTCCCGGAATAGTTATGGCTCACTTCTTAAAAAATTTTAAAATACTAGATAAAATTTTCTAACAATTAGCTGCTATGATTTTTGTTTATAATGCTGTGGTGTGAATTTCGACGCGTTATTTAAAAACATCATGTACAAGAAAATAATAGTACTAAAGTCAAAATAAATATGTCTTATTTCACGAAAATTCAATTTCAATTAAATTAACTTTCGTGGCTTTAAAGGAATTTGTATAAAATCAATTATAAAACATATTTTTAACTGTATTACTAATTTTTATTAGATATAAACTGAGTAATTATCATGATGGTGACAGGCTTGTTGAAGGGGGTAGGGGGTGAAAAAGGGGTTTCTGAAGTTTCCAAAATAAAACACACCCGGATTTTTGTTTTAAAATGTTCTTATATCAGATTAATATTTAACATTTTATTAAATAAGTAGAAAAAAAATATTTCACATTCTTGCAAAATATATGCATTCATATTTCATATACCACCAAGGCAGACCAGGTTTAATCCCCGGCAGGGTAACTCTCGATTATCGTATGTTGGAATCGTGCAGGACGATGCCGCTGGTTAGCGGGTTTTCTCAGGGATCACCCATTTCCCCCGCTCTTTCATTCTGACAGTGCTCCATACTCACCTCACTTACCCTCATCGGCTCTCAAACCTCGCTATTAAGAGCAGCCCGAAGCTCTTCGCTCACATACTTAATATACAACATAAATCGAACTTCTCTAAGATTCCAGGCTGTGTTGGACTACCTTTAATGAGTTAAACAAGTTTTTTTTTCCCTTTAGGGGATTTTTTCCCCTCATATATTATTTCGCTAATTAAGTATATTCGGTGGGATAATGTCTGGGTTTATACATTCAGCTTTGCTCGGCTAAAAAAAAAACATGTTATATTTGCGTTCACGAGAGACCGGCACTTTGGGAAAAGCGTTCGGAAAATTATTTGTACGTAAATTTTCGTGAAATACCATGAGGCATTCAAAAAACATTTTGTTATCCCTTCGAATATTTTTATAGAAATTCTCAAACATTTCTCGTGGTTTGCGTTTGCAATAAAAGCCGTCCACGATTAACAGAGCATTTAAGAAATCAGCTATTGAAAAATATCACTGGCGGTATCTGAATTTATTTTAATCGGGCGCGATTACTGGCATGCGCCTTATCACAGTTAGGCATTTACAACTTTTCTGAAGCCCAGCTAAAATTCTTCTTCCAGGATATTCCTCCGTCTTATGCAAACAAAGCTCCACAAAGAGAAAGTAGTTCCACGTCTTAACGTTGAATTAAAATTGTTCTGTAAATATTTGTATATATTGAAATTATTTATTTTGCTTAGTATTTTTTATGCTTTTAAAGGATTGGCAAATTTTTAGAAAATTAATTTTCCCAATTATTTCACAGATTCACTTAAACTAAGTATATAAGAATAAGAATAAAGTGACTCTAGTCTATTGATAACAAAGGTGATTGTAGATATGATGGAAGAACACACAGCGTGCTTACAAGTATATCTCAAGAAAGGTTTTAAAATGTGCTCAGTTTACCGTGAACAGCCTATAACAGAATAAACCCAGTGTCTACAACTCACTAGTTCTCACATTACTATAATGGCACAAGACTCATGAGGAGCGTATCCGAGTTCCTGAAGAATGTAGGTCTTAATTTTAAAAAACTGAATGAACCAAATCTGATTTTAATTTATTCACACATTCATTATTGACTACATTATTCCCATTTTCACTGTTACTCTTTTTATTTCTCAGTGAGCGCACTATTCAATGTTTATTTCAACAGTAGTTAAAATTCTTGTCAATGTCTCTGTTAATTTATAATCAATTAACTCACACTAAACACTAACACCTGTTGAGTATGTCTGTTGCCTTCATTTGAAATGTCTTTCACTCACGTATCTAGTCCAATAGTCAAGCATGCCAGTCGCACTCTTCACAGATCTGATGCTCACAGTCGCAGATCCCATGGCGCAGTCGGTTGGTGTGCCACTGGTCTGGTGTGGTGTGCGGGAGGGTCTAGGTTCGAATCCCACATAAGGCATGGGCGTTAGTTTAAGTTAGGTCATAAGTAAGTTTGTAAGCCATCCCCTGATAAGTCTTCAGGCATAACACTTACGACGCTAATAAGCCCTTTCCAATCCAGTACGGCGCTACTCGTTGCTCTTCTGGGTCGTCGTCAATCGCTATGCGAAGCAGCGAGAGCGTAACGATGTGTTTTATTTTGGCAACATGGCTCGTTAGACAACTTGCCACATTCGCTGCTCTAGGATAACTGCGACAAGATATTGTCCCGCTATCTTGTCCCGCTATCCGTATTGACGGGAACAGTGTGATTCACGAAACTCATTCTGTCAAAATGCATCATTTTTACTGCAGCAGCAGAAACGCATATCGTGACTTCAGTCCAACTGCCCAGAGAGTATATTCGTACCCGACTCCACACTTTTTCCGTTTTGGTAGCGGCCGCCTACTGCTCGATACCTTCACTTACTGATATACAATTTTTTCACGCAACGTTTTAATGCGCTATACAACCGCCAATAATCCTGGCTATAAGCTTTTCATGGTTATCTGAGCACTTTTGAAATATACCTTTGAATAATATAACTGTACATGTCTGTAAACGATGTGTTTAGGAAACATGTGTACAAACTCGGACACGTGATTCGTCACCAGAAAAGAGGAAGAATGATTTAGGACACCCATGGTCAATCTCAAATAATAAGGGCCGTCG
Organism: Clitarchus hookeri; assembly: GCA_002778355.1. Taxonomy (NCBI): domain Eukaryota; kingdom Metazoa; phylum Arthropoda; class Insecta; order Phasmatodea; family Phasmatidae; genus Clitarchus; species Clitarchus hookeri. The sequence goes on along the minus strand of NQII01002530.1, from coordinate 203,343 downwards.
AAGCCCTTAAATGCGGAGTGCGACAAGCATGTTACGTGGGATATTATGCAACGTAATTGCGTTTGAAGAACACAAATTTGTATATGGATTAATTAAACCAAGATCTTGGATAAAAGGAAGGTATGGTACGTCGTACACACCCCCATCATGTAAATAATATGCGTTGGCACCCTTTGATTGCATGCAAAATTTACACCGCGAGGTAAAAGTTATTGTTGATACTATCTGATGAAGCAGGACGTCATAATCAACAAATACGTCCCCTAGTTGCAACTCTCTAGGACCCACCGTTTCCGTGTAAAGTGCAAACGATGGGTTTAGTGGTAGCAAGGCCATGGCCTGGTGGGTAGGCAAGACGTCCTGCACCCGGTGGTATACACGTCACAGCCAGTTCCCCTTTCCCCATCCTAGGCAGTGTAATTAACCGCCCCGTTAGCCCGAGCGACCTGTTATTTACAGCATGCCACTGCTTCGATTCACTAGGTACTGCAGATGTGAACATGGACGAGTACACCAATTCTGAAATGACTGACATGATCTTGGTGTATGGTGAAGTGAGATGCTGCGGCAGGGCAGCTGCGCGTATGTGCAGCGAAAGATACCCTGCACGACGTCAGCCAATCCACCAGACATTTTCACACCTTACACAGTGACTACGGGAAACAGGCACGTTTCAGTGTCGATGTGGATCTGGTCGACCGAGAACCGTCCGTACTGCAAAGTTTGAAGAGGCGGTCTTAGAGAATATAGCGGACAACTTTTCGACTAGCAACCTGCGCAGTGGCGGGGAGAATGGATGCGTTGGATGGCACATTATGGCGTGTCCTACATGAACCACTGCTGCGATTAAGTCATGTTCGTAGGGTACAAGCAATGGGGACAGCAGATTATGCCCCTCGGCTGGTATTTTTCCGATGGTTCATGCAGCAGTATGAAATTGTTCCTGATTTCCCGGTGATTGTAATGTTTACAGACAAAGCCACGTTCACAAAAGAAGGCATTTGCATCAGAAGAAATGTCCACATTTGGAACGACTCCAACCCACGTGCAACTATAACGAGAGGTTATTAGAACCGCTTTGTCATCAACATTTGGGCCGGCATAGTTGCGGACAATGTTATTGGCCCATTCTTGCTGCAGTTCTGATTGCCACAGTTATTTGGGGGATATGGGTCTGTGACTCCTTCGGGATGAAGGTTTTCAGGCGTTTGAGGTGGTGTGGCAGTACCATGGTATAGTAGCCAAGCCTGGCTACCGCATTTGACACTAGAAAGGGTGGATGATGCGTCTGATATAGCCTCTCTCCACTCATGGCGATCCAAGGCTCCTCGTGCCACCCCTGGTTCTATTGGGCTCCACCGCCCGTCTCCCTATGGTAACCAGTCTCCTCGTGGCTGATAGGAGGTATCTGCCATGATGGCTTGGGCCGATAGTTGGTACCTAGGCCCGACCACTTGACGAGGTATTGCACCACTTGGAATTCTGGCCGATGGGGCCCAATACTGGAATTTCATGGTAAAGAAATTCTATAGTATTGTAAAGATCAGTGTCCGATGACGGCTCCTCCAACTGCACTACTGGTGGTAGGAAGTGGTGGTGACGGCTTGAAGGAGGTGATAAAAACATGGTAGACCTATGGAACCTACGGGTTCAGACGGAGCTTTACAAGGACGAAACCGGGGAAGTATGCCGCTACAAGTCGATTGTAATCCGCCTTTCTGGTGGGCATGCGGATCATTGGTGGGGCGGTCGGGCATTGAAAACCCACTAATGTCATGGCAAATAAGTGGGAGCACGAGTTTATCGGGTTGACCTCACCAGAGGTTCTCTCTGGTGTACCGATCAATAGAGGTTGGACTCGTGCTGGCAGTGGTTAACTCCATACGCTGGAGAATGTCTGGAGATATTTCCCCTCTCAAATAAAGATCGGGTGGTGAGCGGCAACCCGCTCCGGTTGTGTCCTGTTAAGAAACTAGGGGGATGGATAGAACCCCGGCCAGACCACACGCTTGGCTTCTGAGGGCGAGGGTCTCAGAACATTGTGGTAGGGTGTTCTTGGCCGTACTTGTGAATCAGGTTGGGGTTTTGGAATTTGTTACCTCAGGTGCATGGCTGGGCCACCTGCGATAAGAGGGCGTGACCCCTCTTCACCACCGATTGGGTGGTCGTAGCGCGGGATGGCATAACGGCTAAGAGCACTACGTAAAAATATAAAAGTACGAAGGCCGAGAGGCTCTTGTATTTGTAATATATATTTCCACAATTACTGGATGATGTTTCGCTTGCCATCAGAGAATGGATGTGGCTGCAATACGACTGTACACCACCCCATTTCACCAGGATCGTGCGCAACCACCTCAACACAGCGCATCCATTTTTCTGGATAGGACGGGGTGGGCCTCGTGCTCGGCCACCACGCTCCCCGGACCTTACGCTATTAGACTTCTCGCTGTGATGATTTTTTAAGACGTGTATGTATGAGACAACCGTGGTATCCGAAGAGGACCTGTTAGGGAGGTCATGACTACCTCTGATAAAGTGCGAGACACGCCAGGTGTTTTTCGAGTCCGCCAGTCTCTACTACGCCGTATGAACTACTGCATTGACATTGGAGGAGCACGCTTCGAACATTTGTGGCGAAAGAGGTTGTGATATGCCACCTGCATAATCTCGAATGGAATGATTGAAGTGTATGTTATATTGTGCTCTCATGTAGTGCCTTCAGCGCCGATGACGCATTGCTACGTCACGAAATTTACAAGTGTTTACACACATTAGTACAGAGTCACGCTACTGGGCCCAATAAGTCATGATCACTACTGTCAGCGTATCGCAACACCGACCGCATTGTTCATCACACATCTTCACTGGACGCACTAAACGTGTGTTTATCTCGGATACGGTCACAGTCAGCCAGTGCAAACAGCATACTTTCTTCTTCGTTTCTTCCTTGTGCTGCACAATCTGCCACCTCACAGCTACAGTTTGGTGTAGCACATTTCCTAATGCTACTCTGTTTTTCTGCGTGTTTGTTCCTTGTCATACTAGTTAGGCGGGGAATCCCCGCTGTATTCCCCGGGGGAAGGAAGGGTTGCCTACCCACTAGGCAATGATATTGCTACCACTGAACGCGTAATTTGCAATTAACTGGAAACGGTGGGTCCTAGAGAGTTACAACTAGGGGGGCCTTATTTGCTGATTACGACGTCTTGCTTCATACGATGGTATACACAATCAATTTTACCTCACGGTGTAAATGTTGCATGCAATCAAAAGGTGCCAACCCCTATTATTTACATGATGAGGGCGTACACGACGTGTCACACCTTCCTTTTATCCAATAACTTGGTTTAATTATTCTGTATACCAAATTGTGTTCCTCTAACGCAAGTGTGTTGTATACTATGCCACTTAATATGCTTGTCGCCCTCCGCCTTCAAGAGTTTCTACAGCCCTTAATATTTGAGATAGGCCAAGGGAGACCTATATCATTCTTCCTCTTTCCCTGTGACGAATCACATGTCCGAGTTTCTACATATGTTTTCTAAACACTTTGAGTGGCAAGCGCCCAGTAAACTTGGCAACGATGGAGGAAAAATATTTCTACATTTTAAAGATCAATTAAACCTGCTGTATATGCATTTGTGGGCACTAAAATAATTTACTTTGCTGCTTGTTTTTTTTTTTCTAATTCAAAATGGAGAAATATTTCCTTTTATAATGATTTCACAGTTTCACTTGACCGACGCATAAATAAAAAGATGAAGCCCGTGCGAATGTTAATATTACTNTTCTGCTTGTTTTTTTTTTCTAATTCAAAATGGAGAAATATTTACGTTTATAATGATTTCACAGTTTCACTTGACCGACGCATAAATAAAAAGATGAAGCCCGTGCGAATGTTAATATTACTTATGGCGGGAGGATACCCAATGTGCATACAAGTAGATCTTAAGTAGGGCTTTCAAAAGTGTTCAATATACCGTGAAGATCATTTACATGCTCTTACACTGCAGTGATAGCAATGCTGTTTTGCCTCGTAGGAGTTGTGAGAAGGAAAACATTTTGTGTTTATGTTGTCTATGGTGAGAGGGGAGAAAGGTGGGTAGCAGACTGGGCGTGCCTGCTCAGAAACTCGTTCTAGCTGGCCGATCCGCACCGAGTTTGTCCTCTGAATCAAGTGCTGTAATCTTCTCACTATTTCAATATGTAAAACCTTCGAAAGGTCACCTCGTGTATGAAATGTTTAAGAGTTTCTTATATAAATCATTACAAAAGCCTTTTATACTCATGTTAAGGTTGCTGGCCTAAAAACGCATAATTTTATGTTTGTACGAAATAACATCCATTTTGCGAGCAGTCTTTCCTTGTACAAAAAAAATTATATTGCATATGTTTTGCATCATAGCATGTCAAAATCAAAGTTGTAGGGATTTCTGAGTTTATAAATGGAATAAACTATAGTAATTACAGAAAATTTACAAGAGTCATTGAAAGATAGTGTCTTTTTTTATTTTCAGGTAAGCTTAAAAAAATTTATTTCAAAAAATATATTAACTGTTACATATCAAAAATGTGCAAAAATTGCTCTATTTTAAGCAATTTTATAAAAAGACAAAAATATTTGACACGGTGATTTTAAATATTTTTTAAATAACTGATAGTATCTTAGTCCATTGCGAAATATCTCATTTTGGTGAGAGAGTTTTTATGTGTTTTACATTCCAAAAACACTAAAGTTGTGATTTTTGTATGCCATCATACAAAAACTATATTTTATAATTTTTAAGGGAAGGAAATAGTATTAACAAGTATGGTATATCAGTTTAACAGTATTTCGTACAGATGTAAAATAATAAATTTCTGGTGGCAGACGCCCTTGGTATTAAAGTACCCAATAAATTTCGTGCATTTTAAAGAAACACAGAGCATTTCTTTGGTGTAACACTCTCAAGCGAACAGTTGTCTTGAAAGGATACCGTAAGATTCCTGCTTGGTAGGCAACCTGTTAGGCCAGCCCGGGTTTTTCAACACTCATTTCCAAACTACGGGCGATGTTATCATTCGTAAAATGTTCACAAACGGCAATTGTGACAAAGCCCTTTTTTAGGATTTTTTTTTTTTTTTTTTTTTTTTTTTTCGCATGTGGTTTCTTATATTTTGCTAATAAGTAATTTTATTTCATAATTTTTAAGGGTGTGTCATTCCTTTAATAATATTGTTATGTAATGTGTCTTATTATAGTCCATTCGCGGTATCTTCGCACTTTTCTAACCAAACCATTTAAAAATCACCCTTCGATCTCCCTAAATATGTAATGTACCACAAGGCTTTAATAATTTTGTTAACATAAAAATGCTTCATTTTTAGTTAAATTAAATTTTTACTTATATTTTAATATATAAATTGTAATATTTTATTTATAATTAATATGAATAAAAGCAGGGAGAAAATAGGTGTGTTGATAATACGCCTAATAAAAAATAGTTATCATCCAAAATATCATTACACTGAGTACTCGCGAATGGTGTGCATGGTCCCTTTAGTGTAATTTTCTAGATTTAGTTAAGCTTGGTTTGCATGAGGCGAAGGAATATCATGTAAGTAGCAGAGCTTCAACAAAGTTGGAAGTCCGTGAATGGACTATATATGCATTTCCATTTTCCACAACGAATCGTATCACACAGTTCCTACCTGGAGCTCAGGATAACGCTCTATTTTCCGGTTGCCTTTTTCATGTCACGTATATCACCAGTACCTTGGGGAAATTCAGAACCCTGTTGACGGCCTCCCCTAGCATGCTGAACTTCTTGTAGGAACACGCAGCATAGATAAAGTTAACGAATGTGGCTCTCGTGAAAGGATCGTCTGGTGGTTAAACCAGCTCATCTGGAACAGTCTTCAGGAGTGATACCGATGTAAGTTCTGATTACGCTTACTCTGCACGGAGATAAAAAAAACTGCATATATTTCGTCATGCTTGTGTGTTATCTCCGAATCTTAGTCGCACCAGAATTTTGGCTTTATTTTTGACGTGCTACAGTGGCGTCTAGATTAACACTATTAGCAAAAAACATTTTCCACGAACTTTGATGTTTGCAATTATTATTTTTTTTTTTTACTTTCAAAAGTCTGTAAAGTAGTTTCGAAAAAAATCGTTACGTCGATACATTAACGACAAAACCATATTTGCGTTTTCTTTTCCTTTCGTTTTTTTTTTGTAGTGCAGAAACATGCTGCACGATAAAGGTAGTAACAAGATTCGAGACATTTTTGGGAAATAGTAAAACAAAGCAAACCACAAGCATTAAATATAAGGACTAATGAAATCAAGTAAAGATTTATCTTCAGAATTGTAAAAACGATTCTAGCGTCATTGCTTTATTTGCTATAAAGAAATAATTTTACAGTAAAATAGAGAGCAATGTATTATTTTAACTATTACCACACAGTCTCTTCCGTATTTGAAGATGCGTAGTTACGATATATCGTGCAGAATAGGTGATCAGTGTTAAATAAATAAAAAAAAAGGAAGATATCTAAAAAAAAAAAATATAAAATATATGAACTCAAATTGGTATTACGTAATGATGGAAACCTTTTATTAGAAAATCTAGAGTGTTAAAAATAAATATTGGCTTAAAAACGGAATCTCATACTGTTATTTTTAACACATTCACGGAGATATCCATATATCGTATAGGCTACGATTTATTAATGATCTCCGAATTTTAAAAGTCATATACATGCCTTTTCTGTTCAGTTTCTCACTTTGGTAAACAAGTATATAAAAATAAAATATTCGTCTTTTAAAAATTTCTTTCGACCAAATAAAACCGCTCAACTCTTAAATACGTCCCTGAACACGATGCACTTACAGACACCAGCCAAGGGTACGATTAGTGTTTCAAGTGCAAGTGAAGCTGGCCGCAGTGAGTTCTGAGTGGGCGAAAAATATGCAACAGCCAATGAAGTTTTCACGCCTTCGCAGGTACATACAGATGATCCGTTTGAAATGATTATCACGTTACATAATTTGGCACGGTATCGGAAATTTTAAAATCGATGGTCGTTATTTACGGCCTAGACGCCACCACAGGAAAAAAAACGTTTCGTTCCGCTGTTTACAAAACCAACCTACGGCTGCAGGTTCTTAGCAGGAGTTTGAGTCGAAAGCACATCCGTGCTCATGATGTATGTTCATTCCCAAGGGAAGTAAAAAACTCTGAAGTAGTGTCCTTGAACACGAGTTTAGAGCATACATTATGGAGAATATTTAAGCTTTACAGCCACTTCAACATATGTCACTGTCGTCAAGAAATCCCATGGAAATAATTAAGGTTGTCACTATTATTTTACATGGCATTTTGTGAATCAGAACATACTTGAATGTTAACTGTGGGTTGTATGCAAGCAAGTCAAAAGTAGTACAATAAATGGTCGCGTTTTGTTGTTATTATATAGTCTAACGTTTTCCAATAATTAGTGCAGGAATTTCCAGGAGAATTCTTAGAATTTCTATAGGTGAGAAGGACTTGTTGTACTTGAAGTCATATACAATTAATATTTAAAAGAGGGCAAAATAAAATAATAAGCGCCAACTTGATGTCTAGGGAGTAATTCTTGTTGCTCGTTAGGCCTACAGATATTTCATACTTCCCTAGTGCATTAAAATAAACTCATTAATATAAAAACTGCCCCATCTAGAAATAATTACCTACAAAAGACGAAATATGTTTTACCGCTTGCAAACTATTTAAACCTGGTTGCGGTTGACCGCGTAGAACTTCCGCCAGATGGTTCTAACTTCTAGACGGTTCTACCGTGAACGGTGGGAGGACGAAGCTGCGTGTTGTAAGAGCAGTGTGCGTGCGGGTGGAATGTCAGCTAGTAGCTAGCATGTCTTGACGACGTATTTGACACAGGTATAGTCTATATATGGTTGCTTCCAACTTCTCTGAAACCTTGTTTAGAGTTCTTCTTTCAGCCTATTACTTTATTATGACTGCAGAAAATACACCAAAGGGACAACGCACCGCATTCGTGCACCAATCAGGTTAATAAGGTCACATGCTGGCTTCTCTGAATAGCTTCCCTTGCCCCGCCCCATTAGAGCGAGCGAAGTAGTGATTCTGGGCCAGGCAAACAGTAATCCTAGGAGCTCGCGGTGACATGCGAAGGCGAGCCGCCGCGTGTACCAAACAACCCTATCGGGACTTGTGCGCTCCTGGCCTTCAGATGTTTACATTTCTGAACTTATATTTTACAAATGTTGTGGTCATTGCCCTAGACTCTCTCGGTGAGACTCGGTGTGTGGGAAACCTTCCAGACCGGGACAGTGAGACTACTTAAGCCGCGATGGGCCTTCGAGCAGACAGTTCAGAGCTTGGAGGATTATGCGAGGACGTAAGAGCCAGGTGCGCGAAGACAGCGAAGCGACGAGCCAGCAGAGCGTCGAGTGGCGGCGAGAGTGACCAGCGAGAGTGAAGTCTGTGGACTGCGAGCATCGGCACAGTGGAGAGTGAGACTGGCGGGCGCGGGACTACTGAACTGGATGCGTGAGTGCAAGACATTTGGAATGCAGGCAATAGACAGATCGAATATCTGTAAATAATGAGTGTGAATTAAGTGACTGCCACCAATATAGGTACATTGATAAGGACTTAAATTAGATTTAAGAAAGATATTAAATACTGCGAAGAGGGGCGCGTCGTCTCGAATCAGTATGGATTGTATTCCAGAATGTTGTGTCGTTACAGTGAGCAGAAATTTTCTGAAGGCACCAATGCTCGGCAAAATGGAGTCAACTGTATTCAGAATGTGGAGCATGTTACTTTCGCATGTGAAAAATACAAATAGCAGTTTGGTCGACGAAGTGGCAACTCGATAAGTTATTTCGAAACCTGTGCTGGTCTACTTTCACTGCCTGCTAAGCAATAACTGGCGACATTGCATAGGAGATATAATGGGATGGTAACTGGTGCTACACACACTGGAGAATCATCGAAGGAGAAAATTTCAGCTGTAAATGTCGTGGGTAGATCGTTGATTTCTTCCACGCAACTACTACAACAAGACGTTTGCAAATGCTAATGAAGCACGAAGAAATGAAAATGATATATGTGTAAGGAGGTCCATGCGCGTGCCATATCGATGTGAGAAGTGCTCTAACAGTTTACTCGCACCGACCATATAAGAAAGTTATGTAAAACATTGTGAACTACTAGGTGCACCATCCTATGACGCAAGCGTGGAGATTAAGCCTTCCTATTTATAGTTCACAGCAAAGGCTGTTCCCAATGCAACTTCGACCAGCGAATCAGAAGCTACACTTAGCAATTCACCCGACCTTGCTGCGTAACCTAAGAAAATAAGCTGACTCTGAATGGATTTTCTTGAAGGAATCAGCACTAAGGAGTCCTTCGAAAATGTATGTTGCTCCAAATCCGATAACTTCGTCGAAAGATGTTTGTTCATTTCTGACCTGTATGAAATAAAAATCAATAAATCTACTTACAGAGGAGGTGCGAAAATAGTGAGCCTTGAAATATAGTTTATGGTTGTACTGTTGTTACAGTAAACAAATTGTATACTAAAAGAAAGCAATCAAAACCTCGAACTTACGTGAGTGTAATGCGGATGACATCAAAGCCAGTGTTGAAAAGAGCATAAAGAAAGTATGCTGCGAGGAGGATGAAATTATATTGAAAGACTCTGGCTGGACACTCGATTTGGTGGATCATCTGCAGCTGAGAACAAATAGAATCGGTCCACCCATAGATTACACGCATTACAAATATCCACAATTCACAGTATCACAATTTACATTCGGTTTTCACAAAGGTTCATAGACATGTGATAAGCTTACAGATCGACTATAGTTATACCTTTAAGGCACCTACATTGCTGGAAAGAAGTTTATATCTGGGTTTTACTGTAACCTACTTCATCGGTGCGAGTGACAACAGTAACATCTTTTCGTACATGTACCTATCCACACTACCAATCCCTATGACGATATCGTATGCTGCACTCGTCAAAACATTACAAGGTGCAACAGTGAATGAGGCTTCACTTTCCATGATGCACTGCAATATTTACATAATGTCATCGACAAATATATAGGTAGCTGGCTTCATTTTATGGAGCTTAGTTTAATATATGTCTTTGTGAGTGGCAGATCGTCGCAGTAACTGATGGGACCTTTTATAAATGTTATGGAGACGTCGGTCGTGGGTCCAGCAGAAGTAACATCTAGTTCTTCAGATGGGACACATGTAGCAACAGTACCACTATTGCCATATTCAGACATGATGTCGACAGCTCCATTGACTTCTTTGGTTGAGACGTTTTCAATTATGTCGACAGCAACTTCGGATGAAATTACAGCACCATTTCTTACAGCTACATCTGTTTCTTCGGCTTTACCATACATTTCTTTGGCTGGCCTGTATCCAGCAGAGTTCGTGACGTAGCCTCTATTGCCACCACCAGAGAAAACTTATCCATGCAGCTACTGCAACAAGGTATTTTCTCATCAACAGACCCCACGCACACCATAAATTTCGTGGCAATATGAACAATCCCAACCACATTAATTATCTGTTCTTGCATAGTAGGTCGCTTTTATTACCGCAACGGTTCTTACTGTAAACATGTAAGGTCATACAAAGGTAATCTGCAGGCCTCATCGATGGTTCGGTGCAGGATCTACAACAGAGAATTCTTGCGGCCTCCGTCGGCGAGTGATGGATGGTGATTTCGATCATATGGCTCCACTACCAAAATCTGAGGCGACTAGTATGAACGACGAACCTGGCTTCTCATCGCCAGGAGCAACATCTCTTTCCACGAAGACATCTTTATCCATGGTTCCTGCTCCTTTCAACATGACAGTCGAACCATCTGTAACAGCTAGTGTATCATCTATGGAACATTCAGTGGCATATCGGTGTCGCTTCTACAGCAAGGACTTTGCCTTGAATCTTACTGCACGGTGGCACGTAGTTCACGAGTGGACGAATAGTTGGTTTCATATTTAACAAAGTAGAACTGAAGGTGAGTTTTATTCGGTTGCAGGCTTTATGCAGACGAACATTAATAATTTTCTAGTAATAAATTTTAATAAATTTGAGGAAATCAAGAAATTGTTTCAATATTTTAATCTCCCTCTGTTATAAACTGATTTTGTTAACAAAAGCACTATGGTGCAAATATTATTCAAAATTTAGCTATCTATAAATTCTCGTAGGACTTATACATTCATTCTTTTCTGGAGCTAGATATGATGTCTGCAAACTGAATTTCACGAGCCTGGCCATAATAAATCGCAAATTATAATGGTATATGCCTATAAATATTTTCTTACTTACAACCTTACTTGCAAAAATGTGGTAATAATATGATTTAAGATACAGACCCAACTAAAAGAAAATACGAGCTCTATGATACATAGCTAACGTTCTGATGTTCTTAAAATGCAAATAACCAAAAATTTACTATGCATGTTTATAAACAAAATGTCCTACTCTGAATAGTTTTCAAAGTTATCGTGATTGAGGGTATTCTATAAACCAATAATACAATGATTATAAGATCATGAATATATATTTATATTTATGGTATCTATAATACACAAAACCAAAATTAAATATTGTATTAGTAAATGTGCAATGATCGATTTTTATGACTCTGTGAGCAGGGCTATGACATTACATAATACTTGATTTTTATATGTTGACAGCTCGGTGAACAGTTTGTGTTAACAGTCCAGTCATGGTTACTTCCAACTTACCTGAAGCCTTGCAGAAGTTCTACTTCCAGTATATTCCGCCGCCTCATGCAAACACAAAGATAACCCGAATCTAGAAAATTAAACCAAAGGGACAACGCACAGAATTCGTGCGCACTTTTTAGTGGGATATTTCCATAAGAGGTATTTCTTACTGGGCATTACCAGCACAGCTTCTTCCTCTCTGCTTTTGTTCATATTGACTACAACTAGAATATTATAATTTATGGATTAAATCTAATTGAAAATTATATTTTACAAAAAAAAAAAAAAAAAAAAAAAAAAAAAGGAACTTTAATGTGAACGCAAGTATAAAACACTTTTGATGCATGAAATATTTAATGAACAACCATACACGTCATACATCAACATACATCGGGGGGATTTTTCAAAGGTTTGACTCAAAAAGTGAAAATAAACTACGAATAGACTATAAGCAGCGGAGAAGGGATCACGATTAAAGGAAGAGACTTTCTAGAAATAGTTGAGTTATTGCTGTTTACATTCCCACCCACTCCACTCGCCTGATTAACTCCGACAACACATACTACCTCTCGGGATATGATGTACAGATACACCAGCGAGAGCGACTTCGTCTGATTTTCATCGTAGTCGCGTGGTATGGATGGCGGAATGGCGAGACATTGTTTCAACTCGCAAACCTATTTGTGTGTGGACACGTACACCAACCGCACTCGGGTACGGAGGGACACTGGTCAGCTCAAAAAATCGGCACTTCGTTGTTTAGCAGCATGCTGCCAAAACTGGCTCCGTCGCGGAGCGAGGAGTAATTTTCTACGATTCTCAGCATTCCTCGACTGCAGGGAGCACTGATGGCACAGCGCACATTAAAGTAGATCCTCAGGCCTCGAGCGCTTCCCTTCATGTCGTGGCTCCAACGGGCAGTACTGCGACAGGATAATGCCAGCGCACGCACAGCACGGGTTTCCCAGAACGACCTTCGTGCTGTCGACACATTTGCTTGGCCTGCCAGGTCTCCAGACTTATCGCCTACAGAACTTCTTCACCAAGTGACTATCTTCCCCTAGTTAAGCAGTATCTCTCTCTATGAATCCATGATAGGCTATCAGAAGTCCTTTCCATGTCTAGGTTTTGCCCGTAAACGTCCCATTCGTTTTAATGTACTAATCATTCTTTGGTATTATTTTCACCTGCATTTTCCAAGATTAATTCCATTCCTTGTGGGTGCATGAATTTATGGCAGTGAGTGTACTGATAAATATTTTGCCATCCTGCTCTCCTGAGTCCTTTCTACATTCTGTATAGCAGCTAGCAAACTCCTGTTATGTCACTAGTTAATTATGTTTACTGTATTTTTGTAACAGGAAATTATGAAAAACAATGTTATACATGCTTTCGTCCGGATATATTTTGGCTATTGCACATTTAATTTAAAANACAGGAAATTATGAAAAACAATGTTATACATGCTTTCGTCCGGATATATTTTGGCTATTGCACATTTAATTTAAAACACATTCTTGTGTTTAAAAAAAATGTAAACACATTTCTCGACATAAATGCAAATGGCTTGCATATTTGAACAAGAAGTTGGCAAATTTAGTTATCTAGGATTTTTCTTTGCTTTGTTTTGCCACATAGTGTTCCATATAGCTCTTGACTTTGTTCAGTGTGCTCTTAAATACTTAAACAAGCAGGGAAGTTGTGTAGAGCTACGTATCGCGTGCACCAGGATTCGCACGCTGCCGATGCTCGTGAGGCCGACTGCAAACGGACGCAGGCAGCGCGCGGACTTCTCGGGCGACCGTCTGGGCGGCTCCTTATCGCGACGAGAGCGAACAGGCGTTTTTTTTTAGACGTCTGCGCGCATGCGAATCTGCGGTGGGCGCCGCGCACCTTTCATTTACGATCGTCCAGCCTGGGCCACCTGATGGATTTACGACCGTAGCTCATNGAGAGCGAACAGGCGTTTTTTTTTAGACGTCTGCGCGCATGCGAATCTGCGGTGGGCGCCGCGCACCTTTCATTTACGATCGTCCAGCCTGGGCCACCTGATGGATTTACGACCGTAGCTCATGCCTCTCGCCTCCAGCCCCGCTACTCCCCTGCTCGACATACCCAACAAACATCTCGCCCACTCCTCTGTCCCTGCCAACCGACAACCCATCACATCTCACGAGATCGTCCGACGAACAAGAAACGGACTATTACCCCAACTTCTTGCGCGGTTCGGGTCCGTCGTAAATTCTCCAGCTCGAAATGCCTTTCCTAGATTTCGATCGTCCAGAAACAGGGCGGCCGCTTTGTTTGCGAAAAACTGCCGAGGGTTCAATTCGATGAAGAGGAAAAGAGGGCCTAGTAACTGTATTTTTTTTTGTTATATTTTTNCTCCATCTGGCTAGGTTGTAAGTATGCTTCAAGCCATGTGAAATTTTGCTTTTGGCAAGTATGTCCCAGTAATTTGAAACATATCTTGAATCAAGCTCGGAACACAGATGACATGGCCAGTTTGCTGTGCTATGCAAAATCAAGTATCGCGGCAAGCTAGTGGCAAGACTACGTATTTGTTTTATGGGAAGTAAATCTTCCTATTATTCTGAATCTTCCCATAGTTCATTCTAAGTGTCCAGGTGCGCTCACGTAGCATTCTGATGGCCTTAATTGAGAAAGGAAGATTTACGGTTTTGAATGAGGCTGGTGCAAAAAACATACCTCCAAAGTGAAAATTAAAATTCTTGAATGGTGAATGGGGAGGCGGTATGACTTACCTAGAGAAAATTAATTAAACGATCTCGTGGAAGAGACACATTTCACCTACCTTTTAAAAAGTACATTTTTTCCCTACAACTGTTTAAGAAACTTATTAAAATTTATTGCGTCATAGTAGTTACCCTGTTACATTTTTAACATTATTTATACAAAGACTAATGAAATACAAACTACTCAAGATGTTGTTCCTTTCAATACCCCTACAAAAAAATAATTGACGGAGCGGTAACAGAAACGGGGTGGTGTTACGGGATACATAGCACCCACTTAATACATTCTGGGGGTGTACAACAGACGTGAATCCCAATCCACCTCCCCATTATAAAAATATTAATTTTGTGACTTGCAGTTCACTTAATGAATTGTGCAGCAGCTTTCTAAGTTCCATTAAAATTGTCGTTTCTCAGAGCTAAATTTACTTGTTTGTAACCAATTAATAGGTGGCAATTTAATGAATTTAAACGATGTTTTAACCTTATATTGTAATCTGGAGTCTAAATAATAACGTTGTGATTAACTTCCTGTCTATATTTATATTTACTACCAAACACTTATTAAAAAAAACAGTTGAAATGCACGCGATGTTCGTTTAGCTACCTAATGTGGAGAACACCTTCTTTGTATTGCTTTTGTAAAATTAATAGACCTTGTTCGAGTTTTATCTCATAAAGTGCAATCTCTTTCAAAGTTTCCACGTTTCGAGTTAAATTTCTCTTGAATGCGTGTTAATGACGCACCTGTGAAACGATTTCTGCTTTCAAATATTTAAACTCCATTTACTGAATTCATGATCTCGTAAAATTACCTTGAGGTGGAACGGTTCCGTCATCGTGCATTTATCTCTTTTTCGGAATCACTTATTTCTAAAACTACCTGTTTAAAAACCGGGGCCTATCAGGGCGTAGGACATATTTTAGTACTATATTGTGGAGTCCATAACACCTTGCCCTTAATGTATTTTTCTACACGTGTAAAAAAAATCACGATCAACTAATTATTTATTGTTTTATAATCTCGCGCAAGAAAATACCTACTGAAGTAAGTCGATTCTTGTTTCAGAAATTTTGTAACGCAGTTGTGTATGACACGCCAAGGTTTAATTTTTAATATTTAATATTAATAATTTATTGCAAATTTAAATAGATAAAACAAGGTGGTGGGAAACCTTCCCCTGCCATATTGCATACTTATTTCTTCAGTTTTTTTTAAAAAAATTTTTTTAAAGAAAATTCTGACAGTACCACTATACCCAACTATCTGTTAACCTTACACTGCGATACAAACGAGACGAGAGAACTAAGAACTCATAGTTACCTCACAGTTTTAATTCTGCCAAAATTTGGCAAAATCAATATTGTGACATCAACACGAGTTCGTAGGTCTGTCGTTATTTCTGTACTGCTGTATAAGGTCAATAGACAGTTGAATGTAGGGAAACTTTCGGAGTTTTATTTTTTTACTAATACACTCAAGTTAGAAAATCCAACAATACAATATGACGGAGAAGGATTCCCTTGAGGCTCGGGTTCACCTGTTAAGCAGAAATTATTTGTTTTAGTGACATAATATCAGTATCAGAGGTATTATTGGAAATGTTGATTACATAAAATTTACAATTTAATAGTTGTTTAATACCTTGTATCTAATTTTCACTGTGTGTTATTTCCTGTTTGCAAAAAAAAGCCAGGAACTTACTGATGGAATGTTAATATTTTTCTGACTTTTACAACTATCAGATACCACAAAATTAAAATTATGCACAACAAACATTAAACAGCTAGTAAAATGTAAATTTTGTATAATTGTACATTGTCAGTAATTACAATGAATCCGAAATTAAGACGCAAAGACGAATAAATTCTGCAAATGATGAAAAGTTGTTTGCTGGAGGCTATATTGCCCGGTCGAGAATTTGGTATAGAGAAATTAATGTTAATGAAATTCGATTTTTCGGCGTCCTAGTTAAAGATAGATATATAGCCTACCACTAGAGACATTTTTGAGCCGAAAAATACGTGCTTTAGTGATATCGAAGCGTTTTTTTTAACATTAATATATATATATACTATTTCCAGGAAATATGATACGCCCTTAATAATTTTATAAAAAATTAGGGGAAAATTAATTGTTATACTTACATCGATACGCAGCTCGAGATTATCATTTATCACAGTTATATTTGTGTTTCAAGTTTATCTTCATAATTGGCACAACCCGAGTATACTTGTAAAAGTCGGGCATGTTGCAGAATATGGGAAATCATGGTCGGTGCTGTGCAAGTCCAGAAGCCAGCACCAATACGGACATCGCCTTTCCCTGAGCAATGCTATTGGTTGCTGCTGGCACACCAACAATTTATAGTTGGTTGCTTCCTTGTGACGTTTACATACTGAAAACCTTTTTATGGGTTCCAGAACGTGAGTTGTTATAAAGAACGTGTAAGTACGTCTCGCACCAAAAAAATTTCTTCTTTTGCAACACGTGAAACAAAAAAAACAAAAGTGTAAGTTAAGGTTAGGATGGTTAATGTAAAATGGACTGGGGTGAGCCGATCGGGGACAGAAGACAGCTCCAGAGAACTGTGGGAGGCGTAAAAATAAATGCGTCGGTTTGCGTTGTGCAGACGGTTTTGAAGTTGTTGAATAGGGGGAGTTAAAAAAAGTCCTGGAGAGGGGTAGTAAAAAAGGATTGTAAGCTTTGAGAGAGAGAGAGAGAGAGAAGTAAAACAAGATGAGGGAGAGGGGGGGTCGGCAGGCGGACCCGGTAGTCTGGAGAAGAACAGAAGATGTCTGGCGAGCGAGAAGGAGAAAGCGACAGGGGTTAATGATCTAGTTTCGGCGGCCCAGCCCGCCGGCAGACAAGCTGGCCCGTCGACCCAGTTTTATTTCTTTTCTTCTTCTTTTTTTCCCCATACCGTTCTATTTTACTGGTCGCCGCGTCGTAGGCGCTGGTATCTCGACAGACAGTGAGGCGCCTTTTGGGCGACCCGACAGGCAAGAGCGGATCAACTGCAAAAATTATCCTACCGTATGCCTTGCTTGGAAACCCATAGCATTTGACATTTACTTATCGACACGCTGCCAACTAACAGGCTGTTCGCGGTGAACTGAGCACTTTTGCTAGCCCTACTTAAGATCTACTTGTACGCACATTGTGTATTCTTACACCATACGTAAAAATTAACGTTTCCATGTGCCTGGCCACTTCAATCACGCGTCGGCCAAATAAAAATGTGAAATTATTTGGAATATAAATATTTCACAAATTTACAATTTCTTACATTTATTTTCATTTTAATAAATATAAAGCAAAATAAATAATTCCATTGTTCACAAATGTTTACATAACACATTTTGTTCAACGTTAAGACATGGGACTACTTCCCCGTCACCATTACCAACTTTACTGGACACTTGCCAGTCAATGTATCCCTTTAAAACATATGCAGGTGGGGGCATTGACATTTTTCCAAGGTTTATTTCAGAAGTATTCATTCGACCGTGAACAGCATATAAGGAACGTGACGTAATGGAACCTTCGAAGTTAAAGTCACGCACTCTTTACGTCACGATTTCGAAAAGTTGAATCTTAAAAGTCAAGCAGCCATTCTGCTGAGAATCCGTCAGATGTTATGTGGAATGAATATTTGTTTATTGAAAGGCGAATTTTACTTTGGGAAATCGAACCAAGCTCGCTTAAATTACAGAAATTGTAAAAGAATGTTACGAGAAGAGGAAAAACATGAATTTATACTTCTGACTTAAAGAAACATACAAGATTTTTTTAATGAATTAAAATTTTAATTCAAAAGCATAAAAAATTTTATTTCCATAGCAAATGCATAAAATTAATTTATGGGTCATATGCATTAATTTACATTATATGGTACACATTGTTACAAAGACTGCATAACCGAATTTCAATTGTCTGAACGTAAAGTCAAGTGCTAACGTTTTCCATTGTGTAAAGGTTTCTACGTCGTCGAATCCATTAACAGAGCTCGTCTCACCGAGCATAAAAGTGAATGTTGAATTTACATTATTGAAAATAAATAAAATAAACTAATTTAAATGTTCAAGAATTTAAGTTTTGTTTTAAAATTTAAAAATTATAAAATCGAAATGTTATGTTAATCATCACGTAACACTTAAACTTAACGTGATTAAAACACGTAAGCTATTTGTGAATATTAGTTGACTTAGATACACATTTCTAATGCTGTTCAATGTTTGCTTTGCTGCACGGCGGTGTGAGATAACGACTTTAAAGAACTACCAGACAGTCATAACTTTTGTCTTTTTACTGCGTCCACGAGCTGGTTTAAAAGCCAGAATGTGCCCAATCTTGGTCTTTGAACGTGACGAAATGCATTTGCCTTAATAATGGTGTTTTACCGGTTTTGTACTGGTAGTGGCAAATGGCGAGATTAAACCATACATCATTCTTCTTAAAAGAAAGGAACTAAATATTTAATCCCCAGAAAACCATTTCGACTATATACAAGCATGCGTACATGTACGATATGTTTCCCTCTGACAGAGGGTCAGAGCACTGAGTTTGTGGCCTTAGAATAAATACGTCTGTTCAGCTTGCCTTAGAACAGAAACAAAGGCTCACTGTTAATTTTTTTTTTTTTACTATGCAAATGGTTGCAAAAAAAAATAACGTACGATTCACGCTGTCATTGTGAGGCTCATCAACCCGTTCTCTCACGCTTTTTATAAGTTCAAGTGTTGCAATCCTGTAATATTTTTATCCTTTCTGTACTTTTGTCAGGATTTGCTTCCAGCAACCAGAGAACTATGATCTCTGCGACAGTTGATGTAAACATCAACTATTCACAAAGCAGAGGTGCAGAAAATCACACAATGTACACTTACAGGAACACGAAAATTAATTGCACACTTATTTTTTTATGTATACAGGTTCAGCCATAAGTGGCCGGCCCTAACATGCAACGTTCCATCTAAGGTAGACTCAGGAAATAAAATAATTGAAGTATTTGTAAAATGAAGTAAATCCTTGGCAGGATTCACACCAGTACGTGGGTGGCTGATTCGCACAAAATAATGAAATTTTATAGCATCAGGATCCATTTTGCTAAAACAGTGTAGCTAACATCCCGGAAATAATTTTTGCGGTAGATGAGTCTTGTGTTAGAATTTTGGATGAGTCATAAACGTATGTGTTGTTTTCAGAAACGAATTGTAGTAAGTTAATTTTGTATTTTTCCTCATTCTCTCTCATTTTCCCATTAGATCTTACTAACTAGCAGAAAAGAATTATAAAGAGTTTTGTAGGCTGTTCACGGTAAAGGAGCACATGTAAAAGCCGTGCTTAAAAGTTCGTTTCAGTATTCAGTATCATTTCAGTATTCATTTTAGTATCCTTTCTCAAATTAATATAGAAATTGCCACGTGACTAATAAAGACAGTGCATGAATTTTATAACTCTCAAAAACTAACGTCTAAGGCCGCAGTAAAATATAATTGTTTAGTTTTTGTGCTTGCTGTGGGCCCTTAAAAAAATGATCGCTTTACCGTGAATAGCCTATAACAATTACCCAATAAACTAAGTTGATAATATAGAGTTAGGAATGTGCATATGTATGGAATATCACCTACGGTGTTGGCGTCTAATTACTTCTTCTGTGGTTGTGAGAACTGGTCGGTCTTGGTTTTTTCCTTTAGTTTGCGTTACCGTCAATATGCCACACAAAGCGGAAATATTAATGTTATTATTGCATTTATATTAAGACATGCAATTTGATTAGAGCTGATGTAGAGTCATCTACATAGTAACTTCTTTGACAGGATTTACTCATTGTCTTTCTATGTGCACATTAGTTTTCTTGCCAACTACAATATATTCTTTATTTCTTTGGGAAAGGTTTTGATTTTAAATCTATATGTAAATCCTTCCTAAATCGTTGACTGGTTTCACATGTGATGTAAATATTTGTTTGAAATGCAGTACTTTTTTTTCTTGGCCTCACGAAGTGGGTCAGCAGTCACTCTGTCTAATTGACAGTATTCGGGAAAATATGAAGTCCGGCAGAGGAGTTGTCGTGGTTTGGGGTTATTTTCCGTCGTTCAGAACGGTCTGTCTAGTTCTAGCAACTAGAACACTTGAGGGATAGCCCATGGCGCATGGTACAAGACATTAGAGCATTCACATGACCAGAAACCGTGTGTGATATTGATTCACAGTTGAATACTTATGTTTTAATTTATCCAGTGCAATTATGCAATGTGTCTCATGTCATTTGGTAGTGTTGATAAATGATTTTTAATGATATTAATTTTCTGTACACACATAAAATGTATTTTATTATCATATTGCGATATTGTGTAGAAAATTGGAAGTAGTTGTAAAATATTTGCATTTTTTTTCTTTTCTTAAAATCTTTGCTTTATCGATCGTAAAGATGTGGAAAACCTTCAAACATGTCTGCTCATTATCTCCTGTTCTCTCCTCTAAATTTATTTCTCACTATATTTCTTCGTTTCTGCAACCTAACAATGTCCCTTCTTTTTGAATAAACATAACCATCGAAGATTTTATACGCTGCTCTGATTGGCTGTTGCCTGCATGCACCATTTCTTACGCAGGAGCTGACGATCTATCTACAATGAGTAGATGGAGATGGCTGGATTGATTGTAGTGTAAGGCGGGATGTCAATGGCATGGTGGAAGTTGGTTGAAAGAAGTCAAACTTTAGCGAGTAATCAGATGAGATATGGCTACTGATTAGTTGTGGGGAAGGGGAACCGACTAACCAGTCCAACTACATTGAGTAAATCGGCTCTCAAGACCTCGTTGTTAAGAACTGCCCAAATCTCTCAACTCAGCTTGACATACAGTGAGTAAATGGGGTAAAGGAACCTAGATGGAGTGAGATGGAGGGGATGGTTGTTAGCAGGTAGAAAGGATGGTTTGGGGAGTCGAACAGTGAGGAGGCGGAGAGTCGAGTTTTTGGGTTGGTGGTGAGGGTGGATGGTGAGGGTGGATGGTGCGGGTGTCGAGTCAGGGCCAGTTTATATTGAGTGGTAACGAGATAAGGTGAGTTAAATATGAGGGGCAGGAGATTCAGGTGGTGGGTTGATGGCATGTACAGATTGTGAGGTTTGTGAAGCTATGGCATGCAATTGGTGAGGGAGGTAGAGAGTCGAGTGGTGCAATGGTGGAGTGGGTGGAGGGTTAGGGGAAGTATGTTAAGAAAAGCTAATAATTCGCTTTGTGGAGGGGGGTGGGAGATTGATCGTCTATATAGTCAAGAATCGTCACAGGGTCTGAGGGGAACCGACTAATCAGTCGACTGCTAACCATTATACTAGGGAGTGCTCTGTCATCTTTATGGGAATTGAACCCTCAGAGGTACACACATCGAGCATGGTGTTTCGCTTCATTTAAATTATATTTTACTGGGTTTTAGGAACACATCTAAATTTTTCGAGTTCAAGGTCACTGGGATTGTCATGAAATACAACATGGCGTTTGGAGCCAGCAATTTATTCTCCCGCTCGTTAGATAATATGAAATATCGCGTGTTTTATCCATTTTTAACCTCGTTATGGAGAATTACCTGCTTTTTATAAGATTGGCATAAAACATTTAAATATTATCAGTCAAATAGGAGAGATTAACTGCAAACACTCCAAGTTTGGGGGCCTCATTGCAAACAAGTTTGGAATTCGACAACCTGGGAGCTATCTGGTGGTAGATGTTAAAAAAAAATAACCAGCACACTCTAGTGGCCAATTCTGAAAACATGTGTTAATGGCGCACTCTAGTAGTCAACACATGTCACAATTGATTGGTGTGGGTGAAGGTATCATTTGTTATTTAACGCCTATGACGAATTGGTGTGGGGAGTTGGTAAATTGACCGATTAGATGGCCAAATATATATAAATTTGGGGTTTTAGTCATCTGCTGGTCACTCTATTGGGAGAGACTGCATGCTCCGCCGTCTGTACTAGAATCTAACCCTGAAGTGGGAGAAATTAAAGTGACAAACACTACATGTAAGTCTTTAAAGAATTTTTTTTCTGATATTTATTATTTGAATTATCTTATCTGGAGGTTTTTTGGCTGTTTATTTAATATTTTCATAAAATCTTTCCTTGCAATTTATTTTGGGAAAAAATAAAATTTTTTTGAAATTTTAATATTTCTTTAGGACATCCCTTCGTTTTTTTACTATTGGGCAGAGTCTTGGTGAAGGGAGGGGTGTTGCCTGTGGTGGGTGATGGTTTGGTGAGGTGTGGTGGAGGATAGTGGTTTGGGAAGGGTGACTGAACACTGATCCACCTGATCCGCTGTATCTGACTCCCAGCCTCGTATCCGGTTTTACTGGTCTGAGGGCCACGTCGATCATTCCGCTTGGAGCCTTGAATGCGCTTGCTGCTATGTTGCCTTTTTGGCTGTCGTATCAAGGAGCCTCGAAAACTGTGTTGCTTATTTAAGGACTCAATCAAAACATTTTTCTTTCTTTGGGGGGGGGGAGGGATTTTAGGGCACAGACTAAAGTTTCTGATGTGATTTTTTTGTTAAAACCGGTCTCTTTGTTCATTACATGACCGCCCCAGGCTTTAGCAGTGAACTGTGCCAATGACGTCAACCGAGTAGGCCGACGGCCCTGAGCTCCGATGCTTAATGTGTGTGCCAGAAGGTACATAATCCCACTACTGTGGTGTTTTCGAAACAACAAGAATGGATTCATTTATTTACACCAAGAGCTTGTAGCCAAAATAATTATAGAGTTTTTTTAGATATTATTTTTAAATCATAAACTGAGTTTCACAAAATTTTAAATGAGTATAATTGACCTATAAAATTATTTTATTTGTGTCATTATTTATTACTGATTTACGCCGGTGCATTTACAAAAACTTTATTTGTACAAGAAAAATCTCTGTCTTTAAGTAAGTAATATCGCTGTTTAAAGGAATGTTTATATGCACGCACTTCATCTAGAATTATTCTTACCCAGGTGTTGGCATGTTGCACAGAAGGATTGACGTGTTTATGTAGATATAGAGAACCGTAAATCCAACACGCACAATAGTTCATTATAAATAACTTAAACAAAAACATTAGAAAACTATCCAGCCTTGCCGACAGAAGACTGAAAATTCAGGCCAAGTCTCAAACAGTTCCATTGAGTGATCTGCCAAAAAAAAGTCGGTTTACCACTGACTGAATATCTTGCTGCCGCTATCACCTGTTGTCTATTTAAGACATTTCGAGATGCACTGACGCCTCGTAGTCACCGCCATACTGTAGAGTAAGAAGGTATACAAAGGTGAAACAGTCGCGAATACTGCGAAATCCAGTCGCGCACGCCATTGAAACGGCGTCACTGACCAGCAACACTCGAGCAATTTTGTACGCGGTGGCAAATCAGAAACTAGGCCCGTGCCCGAATCCTCGCGCAACCAAAAGCAGAGACGTGCAAAATTCGCGTTATTATTAATTAAGGACAGACAGAACTCGAAGTTACTGTGCGACTGACTAGCTTCAGCCATCGGCCAAAAATATGTTTGGCACGCCTCGGCAAACTTTTAAGCCAATAATACAAGTTCAGCAGTGGATTGGGGATCGTTAAGGAGATCAAGCGGACACGTGGCGTTGATAACAGCTCATCGGCCAATGAAACCACTAACTGCGCTTGTTTATAAGGCAATGGTGTGTATCGTGTCGCGGAAAGAAAACGCGAATTGTGCACGTATCTACCAATAAGCTAACGGATGTGCCGACGCCAAAGGAACCATCGCTCCACTTCACTACTGTACGATTATCGGTTGCGTGTCTTGTACGTCACTAAGCATGCGTGAGAGCATACTGCCAGCGCAGCCTAGCCGCAGGTGCGTCCTCTCGCTCTGTGATCTGTCAGATCGCCAATACGCTACGACGCTTCGCTAAGAGCTCAGAAATGCGAGGCCAATGATCCCCCCACCCCCATCCTCCTCGCTGTACGACGGGAGTCAATGAGCATCGACTTGCGAAAACAGCTGAGAGGTTTGGAGAGAAGAGTGGACAGGGCTGCAAACCAAGAGGTAGACTGCCAGGGCTCGTAGCAGCGGCTATAGGCAGCGATATCTGTCTCGGCAGCAGCTGACGTGGTTTTGACTCAGGGTGACATCCTTCTTCGCTTAACTGCCTTCCTACTACTACCCTACAGCATGTAAGTCCTTCCTGAGTATCCTGAATTACTGAGGCCCAAGTCAGACATAGATCCGCGTATGGATTAAAATAATTTTTTTATAAAATATCAATATGTATTTACTCAGCAATTATTCTATCCCTTGGCTTGCTCCCGTATCCCATCATAACTCCGTATGGTAACGCTTCTTTACAAGAAGTGAACAGAACACTGTGCGCCGGCCAAGAACAATGAGAAACTGTAAAAAAATTAATATAATAAAACACTTATACGTATGTGTTATATATATATAGTTCCTACCTTAATGGGTAAGGAACAGAAATAAAAATCAACGAGAGGCTGAGGCACGGAACACTTTACATAACACTTAGATAACACATTGAATGCGTTTTGCCTGCGACATAGGCAACACGGTCGGTTATTCATAACTCATTCGCTGTTTAGAACACTTAACATTCATGTCTCGATAACCTTGGGTTGCAGCGTAACAACACAAGTCACTTTTTTTTAAGTTAACCATACTGCTTACGCGAGCAGATAAATCCTCCATTATTTCGGAGGGTCACAATTTTTCATACACAAAAAGGGTGCCAATCCGTATTTTCTCATGGAAATGCTTGAAAACGACAAATTAAATTATCATGCATTGCACATATTTGTTTAACCGGAACTCTGGGATTAATATCAGGTACTACATGTTCTATTTGCAAAAATTTGCATTTTACCTCCACTTTCAAGGGCGTGTACACGTTTAACGAAAGGCCTTATGTTATATGTAGCGCGTATGTGTGTATGTATATATATATATATATATATAACCTTTTTTTATAATTAATCATGTCCAGGAGTTTTTTTGGTGGTTTTTAGTTACCCGTTGTATATAAACGGCTCTGCAGCTTTTCGAATATTTTTCTGATGCAGCAGTAAGACCTACAGGCAAAAAAAAATATTCATCTTGTTTGTTTTACTATTGCTTTTTTACCCTTTAATACAGTCTCAAGGAATTAGAATAGCACGTTTTGAAAACTTGCTGTTCATAAATTATCATAAACACTGACTAACATATTTATTAACAAAAATGTTTACAGTGAATTTTGGAAACTATTGTGTATCTTTGTTAGGAAATTTTTTTTCTATGTATAGCTCTTATATCCTTTCGACATGTATTAGCTGCACATAAATTCATTACAAGGAAACTTAAAAAGTTACATTTGCAAAGAGTGATCATAAATAAGCGTATTTTTCATAACATTTCACGCACGCACTTGTAACAGCCATTACGNAAAAAAAAAAAAAAAAAAAAAAAAAAAAAAGTGAAGCATGACTTAATATTTTTATGGACGTTTTCATATAACAACAATAATAAACACAACTCAAAAATAAGCCCTTATTGAAAAGAAAGTTAACAATATTAACTTTTTAATCATTTACAAAATTGCACTCAAATTAGCGATGCTCTAATTAAAGCCATCGCGATGACATAACGCCTTAACTATCGTAAATAAATAACGTTTTAATTTCTATATTTCAAATCAGTAGTTGGCCAAATATTGGATATTCCCTGTAAAGTAACTCAAAAATGATACATTAAAAAATTAATGAAATGCAAGTTATACATTCTAAAATGTTCGTAAACTGGGGTTACTCTGCACCTACTGGGGTAACTTTGAACAACTCAAAATTTTTGTTCTCGTGCCATTTGGCAAAAGAACAGAGAACTGTAAATAAGTATTTAAAATAATTAATGTTATCCACCCAGGTAGTGTTTGCTAACCCTCAACCAAATGGCTGTAAAACAAACATTTTGATTGGTGCAAAGTTACCCCAGTTGGTGAAAAGTAACCCCTGTTTACAGTGCCAATAAATGTAATGTGTAATTCTCCATTAAGTTAAACATAAAAATATAGCATTCAACTATGACAAGCCCTAAACACAGCGCAGAGCGTCATTTAAACACTGTGCTGTTTCGTGTTCGGTGTTTGGTTACGAATAGTATCCAAGTAATTTTTCACTTCCGAATACTGGTTTCCGTTTTCTGTGTTGGTTTTTGATGTGTGTGTGTTTTTTTTAAGTGGAGGACTTATTAATACGAGCGTCTCACAGTGATTTTTATATACGTAAATTCCAGTACAGTCTACTGGAAATAGCATAACGAGATGAAGCACACGTTCGTCTTTTTTGTTTTCGCTATAAAATGGTAGGGTCTCCACTGAAAGTCATATAGATGCGAGTCGACTGGAGAAAGAATGCACGGCAGTTCAGTTCCTCGTGCGTAAAGGCCACCAGACATTCTATGCTCGTGTCATGGTCGCCCTTAGCACTCCCTCGCCACCATGCTTCGAGCACACAACAGACGTTCAACCAGACGGCACCCTGAATATCGAAACACCGTTGCATTCTTTTGTGTAGTCTATTCTTGGTTTCTTTGCACTTTTTGAATAAAAACTTTGAAAATGTCATCTCATATATGACGTCTTTGGTTGTTTCCTAAAAATGCAATGTTTCACAAGCGTTATATACATGTGTTGACATTAAATTACCACTTTTTTGTTAAAATGAACATCTACTTTTTACTTTATATATATATAATAATATTTCATTTGCAACTAATACGAACAAAGATAAAGAGAATATTTGTGTGTCAGTAATGCCTAGTAAGAAACAGTTCTTATGCAAAATATTATTACAATGAGGGCGTACAAATGCGACGCGTTGGCCTTCTGGTGTAATTTTCTAAACTTTGTTTGCATGAGGCGGAGGAATATAATAGAAGTAGAACTTTAATAGGGGCTACAGAAAAGTTGAACGCAACCGCGAACTGACAATAACGACGACAGTATTAGCAGAGAGCTATTAGTGGGCGACTTAATAACTTCAACTGGTAATCACGCTTTTTGTTTGGGAAATGACCACGGTGACAGAGCTCGTGGGATTTAACGTGAGCTGTATAGTCCAACCGCGGTTTCTTTACACTTTTTGAATAAAAAATAAAAAATCACGCCATAAAGACATGCTTGGTTGTTTTCCAATTATATTGAGTATCACAGGTGTTTTGTACACACGTTAACATAAAATACCATAAAGATGCCTTATTTTTAGTTGAAATGGAAATGTATTTAAATTTTATCTATAAGTTATAATATCTCATTTATAAATAATATCAATAAAAGCAGGGATAAAATAGCTGTGTTAGTAATCCCTGCAATAAGATATAGTTATTTTGTAAAAAATATTATTACACTGATAGCACACGGATGCGGTGCGTTGTCTATTTGGTGTAATTTTCCAGTCTTGGTTAAGCTTTGTTTGCACGAGGCGGAGGAATATTCTAAAAGTAAAACTCAAACAGGACTTCAGAAAAGTTGGAAGAAACCGTGAATGGACTACACAATTTTCATCTCTATTACTTCTGTGATGGCCTGGCGCTTAGAAAGAAGTTGGGGTGGAGGGTGAATGCGAGTTGCGCAGTATTCACTCCCCATGTTCCAGCATTTGACTGCTTTTTTACCAGCAGCACTATCGAAAGCAACGCGGATAGGTTTCGAGTTTAGAGCACCGTTTTTATGCAAGTAATTTGAGATGTTTGTACTCTTCCTCTAACCTAGTTTTTTATGCCACTAGAACACATTCAAGTAAGTCAAAGCATTTTATATATGTAAACGGTTGGGTCTATGGAAAATTCAAATGTTAACAAATTCTCTCGTCTTCACTGGTGATAACGTGAATCTTACAGTCCTATGGATAGTTAGTTTTGGAGACCTGTGCAGAATACAAAAATCGTACCACCCCATGACAAACGTGCAGGTATACGTAAACTGTGGAAACGGATTTTTTTTCCTCGGATTGGTGTTGCATACACTGTTAACATGCTGAAAAGTGTTTGACGCCAATAATGTATTTAGTTGTTCCAAAATGAAACAATGAGCAGCAATAAAAGGGTGTTTCGCTTTTTATTTCTTTTCGGCAATGAAATTATTTAAATTGGCTTGTTCACACTTTCACCACATTTCTTCGGCATTTTCGTATACCGCGAGAAGAAAGTTGAGCAGCAGGTTTTGGTAACTGGCTAGCTATTTATAAACATAAACACTGGCTCTCCTACGTTTCCTCTCTTTCTCTCTCCCTCTCTCTCTATCTCTCTCTCCCCTCCTCGCCCCTTGCATTTTCCGACGTGCTTCTTTCGCTACGTGTACAGATTAACACGTTCCTGTTGCCTGATGTCTAGAGTCGATGTATCGATAAAAAAATAATGACAAATATTAAGATGATCTAACGTGTACAAAAAAATTGTACTTCAGTAACCACCCGAAATGTCACTATTATTACGACGTTAAAGAAAGGAAATACTTTTCGTTATGTGCTTCCAACATTACTGTAGCCATGCATTTAGTGTAAACTTAATATATATATTATCTTTCCATAGAATGGTTGAAAAAATGCATAATCAACAGCTGTTGTCCATTCACGGTTACTTCCAACTTTTCTGAAGCCCTGCTAGTGTTTTACTTCCAATATATTCCTCCACCTCATGCAAACATAGCTTAACCAATTATAGAAAATGACACCAAAAGGACAACGCACTGGCTTTGTGCGTACTCAATGTAATATGGTTTTTTGTAAGAATTATTTCTTACTAGGCGTTACCAATACACCTATTTTATCCAGGTTTTTATTCATTTTAATTTATAAATTAAATATTACGATTTATAAATAAAAGATCACTAAAAGTTCAACTTAACTAAAAATAAGGAACTTTTATACTAACATGTATATACAACGCTTGTGATACACGACATGTAGGAAACAAGCGAACATGTCATTTATTGGATGATTTTTCAAAAGTTTGTTTCAAAAAGTGTGAAGAAACCGCTAGTAGTCCATAACCCTTTATACCCAAAGACTCGTATGCACAGTTCATTTGTGTTCGATCAAAGCAGGACCTCGCACTTAAAATACTATTTCTCGTACTACAGTTTACGTGCAGCGGAATTTTTGAGTGAAAGCTCTGCATACGAAGTTGTTAATATAGTTAGCATTTAAGAAACAGTTAAAATTTAACGGAACTACATACGGTATGCTTACGGCACATAGCCTTACGACAAGTTGAAATTATTCTCGTTTTCTTCTCGCGTCTCCAGTCTTGGCTCAGCCCTGGTTAAAATGCATGCGTTTGTAGCACCCAACTTTCTCCAAGTAACGACTGTGTCAGAGCCACTTCTGCGTGCTCTACATCTTAACACGGTGATTATCCCCATGACCAATGTCCTTTCCGTGGGCACAGTTGTGAATGGAGGCTTCGTGAATACCGAGCCGAGTTCCTCTGCTTTGCATGCGCATTTCGAATTGGTTTTGACATTGCCGACGTGCCGATGTGAAATCCATTCAACTCCGACGAGCGCAGTATGTGAAGTAGTGGAGAAGAAACTACCACCGCACGTACCCATAATTACATGGAGTAAACACGACTAAATAGCTCACGAAGAGTTTGGAATATGCATACAGAACGCACAAGCGTGTGGAATATTCGCGACGTAAGCATGGCCGTTAGACGTCACCAACGGTACCGATACAGAACGTCAAATTCAAAGTGTTTCTAACAAAAAAAAATTTCCAGTATCACGGACAAATTAACACGAAAGAACATCAAAATCAACATAATGGCATCTGACTAGGGAGGGTTTCTTTCTTCCCACTGCAGCTGAGTACCGTGTATGGACTCCATTTGTATTGTACAGGTCCCTAACACGCCGTGGCATGCTTGTAGTCAACGTGTTGGTGTCGTCTTCCGGACGAAGGTCCCATTCCATCTGGGCAGCTCTTGTGAGGTGTGGGAGTGTTTCTGGAGGTTATGGACGATTATAAACTGTTTGTCCCAGGTATACTCAGTGAGTTCGTTAGTGCGGGCTGTGTCGATCAAAACATAACTACACACCTCCTACCACCCAAACCGCCATATCTCACAATATTCCACATTTTTTGTGAGGTGCGTATTTTACCATCTGGTTGATTCATTGCGTCAACAGAAAGACCATTGCGAGCACCGTCATTGCGTTGTATATCGCTCTCGCCCTCTTGATCTTAAGGTGAGATAGCATCTGACTCGTTATTCAATTCAACTACCAGCGTTCTCTTTGATTATTCCTATAATGTCCGCACCTTTCATCAGTAACTCACGATATCGTGTACTGTCACTGAAGTTACAGCTATGTATCAGACAATGGCGGTTTGCAATTACAAGGGAATTCGCAAATCATTTGGGCGGTTGTATGAGCTACGTTACTTACACTAACACTCACCTTAATGTCAGCGCTAGTTGTTCCGTGGGTGATACTGCGTCTCTCAGCCGTGCTCGTCTTCACTCATCTTAAAGCGACGGCACGCGAGAACTGGTCGAACGTATTCACGGATATACGGACGTATTGGAAGACATGTCTGACAAACAATCGTAGTTTCTGATAGCTCGAATGGAAATCACCGTTCAACGATTCGTGAACTCAAAATCGGGTGTACCCAATGCATTCACTTCGCCCTCATTTTTTATCACCGATAAATATCAGATACGCCGGCATCACACGAACGAAATTCATGTTCACAACACGAAGCACGAACCACAATTGTCTCTCCTGTAGTTTGCCAGAGAACAAGTGTCGCGCAGAAATTTGACGCCCAAGCGAAAAAGAGTCACTTTTTGTAGCGCGAACGAGAGGAAACGCGATAAAAAAAATCGCGCGTCAATAGTTCGACTACGTGAAACGAACCTAACTTGTTCATACACTGATAGAATATTCCCTAAACGTGATGTATACTCAGTGTAAAGAGACACTAAATTATGTTCTCCAAGAAAATTACTAAAAATCGTATTCCGATCAAAAAACATCACTAGGTCTAAATTTCAAGACTCTCCCACTGAATTTGTCGAAGTAGTATATTAATTTGTACGTTTTAAAGGTACCAGGCTCTTCTTTTTAGAATGGCGGCCATAATATCACGTTAAGATCAATTTGCTATATCTACGAAAGTATGTAACCGATATTAACTTAATTTTGTTTCCTGTATCTATGAGAATCATCGAATGTGATAGCACATAATCTTTTTGTACTCCATTTATGTAAATATTCAGATTTTAAAAAAAAATCTGAATTTTTTACATATCTCGAGGACCAATGAACCGGATTCCACCATGTTTTACACGCAAGTTGAGATTCAGTAAGGTATGTAAACTAACATGTTTAATGTGCGAGGAGTCTTTTATAAATGGTGTAAACATAAATAATTTAGGTAGTTATGTTACATCTGTTTAAAAAATTCATGAAAATTAAACCTCATTTTTTACACTAAAAGTATTAATTAGAATGATCAATTATGCATACAAAAATACTTCATGCCAGGCTTTTTGCAAAATTCTGCCAGGTGGGAAAATTGTACATTTGGTCATATTTCCGGAACAATTCAACTAATTTCCCCAATAGTTTGCACATCAGTAGTTAGTAAAAGCAGTTATATATTTTATTAGACTTTTTCAATTTTACAGTAGTGACCTAGGTTGTGATATCGATGTCCCCATTTTGACGTAAAAATAAGGCTTGTGTTAACATGAATACCATATTCACGATTCGTCTTTTATACACTATGCAACATCTCGCTGATATAATTTCAAGCAAAAACACACTGTGAGAAAATGTGTTTCCCCCTAATTTGACTTTTTGAAACTCTGATAGGTTGTTGAGAAGACCATTAACAATATCATGTGCAATTTAGGGGCTCCTGGTGCCGAAATTTATGGATGGAATGTGATTGTCACCACAATCGTATAAGAAAGGTTCGGGTCACTACTATTTTTAATTGAGAAAAAGTCGATTTTATGCAGAAGTGGTACTAAATAGTTCTCGTGTGTGATAAATACAAAGTGTAAATGCGTCATATGTATTATGTCCAGTCTCAAATTTTATTTAAAGTGATTAGACACATTTCTCTGTCATACATATACATAGGCTAATTTTAGGGACTCATTTTCGCTATAAAAATTACACGCCTTTAATAGAACTGTACGCAACTGTGACGAAGTGGGGTTCTTTTTAGTGAAGGCATACATTTTGCATTTATTTCAAATACTTTCGTGGCTTGTGCGTACTCAATAAATTCATATTTTACTAGTCGGTTACCTGCTTAGTATTACTTTATTTTATGATTTTTATTGGCATTTCTTCTTGTAAATAAAAATACCTTAAAAATGCAAAAAAAAAAA
>NQII01002530.1:148902-170382 GCA_002778355.1 Clitarchus hookeri | reverse complement strand
GGGGATATACCATTGACAGTTTCTTAAGAAGCAACCATGACACTTTAGTTTACTTCTCACTTAAACAGCCCTTAAGGATTGAGTGCCCGATTTAGGGCAACTAAATTAAGGACTACCTAAGATAGTTTAGGGGTCAATTAAAGTTGACGAAACCGTCTGCATCCTTAAGTGCAACTTACTGCAGATTTAAGCAACCTTCAAATTTTAGGGGTGTTGGTGAAACCGGCCGTTAATGTATCAAGGTAAAAGGTGACAATGAGGTAGCTAATGATTTAAATCACAGAATATTAAAAGGTTTACATTATTTAAGTATTGTAAATACAAATTTTTTTACTTTGCAGTATTATTTCCCACTGCATATATCACGTAGTTATGTATTATGAACTGCAAATACGACTTCTTGACTTTGGACATGGTATCTATATATTTAATTATTTTATATATGTGTTCATGAAAGTAATAATAATATTTATAATTTATATAATTACTACAAATATATGTAACTTAAAGTTTTATGTGTATATATTTATGTAAGTGTGTTTGGGAGAGAGCTCTACCTCCTTGGTGACTTGCTGTTTGGAGGTCCAGTGGAAGAAGAAGCACGCGTCCCAGAATATGTCAGCAAACTACATTAGAAGTTAGTCGACATCCGCGAGTTTTCCCAGCTGCACCTTAAAATTAGCATTGACAGAATGAAAACACGATATGATTGGAGAATGGATGAAGTTTTTTAGAAGACAGCTGACGTGGCTGTGCAACCCCTAAAGGTGGAAGGGATATTTCCCGATGCTGCAGAAATGTTGGGAAGACCCATACAGGATTCTGAAGCAGGTCTATGACGTCGACGAGATTTGTCGGCGGGGCTCTCGGACGAAGCCTAAGGTTGCCCACGTCGACCGACTAGCGGTCTACGAAGGTCCAGAAGTTGAAGAGAGTGTTGGCACGAACAAACTAAAGGAGGGGACAGTGTTACGCGCGGAATCCCGCTCAAGTAAACGTTAGTTTATCCACTGTGGTATTCATTTCTACGGCTCGAGAAAAAAATAAATTTACATGGTGAGGTACGGTAACTGTGAAGTAAATACATTTGTACTGAAAAAATTACAAAATTACTTTTTTTTCACCGGTAATTTCTGTATTCATGTGTTTATACATATGCAGGAATCAAAAATATATTTCCTGATTTACGGGGTCTAAGAAGTACTTTTGCTATGAGAAGAATATTTCCTTTCGCGACAATTTTCTTCAATAGAACCACTTTCGTTTTGAACGTGCTAGAGTAAAATATTTCGTCATTTTTTCTTTGAGACTTCTTTATTGCAAGCGAGACAGCTGGATACAGATCCACACTCAACCAAGAATCCTTAATTAGGTTAATTAAATTTATACAATTACGTCCACCACCGATTCGAGCAAAAAGTATCTCGTGTGCCTAATGTTGATATGAGCTACACCTGGTTGTTTATTTCAAAGCCTGGCTGCATTCGGCAAACGAGTTTTTTTTTTTACTCCACTTCATGAATTTGTAAATCATTGGCCTTAATACACGTTAAATAATATATAATTCATGTCATGTTTTACTGCGTCATCCAGTAGAAACGTGATTTCGAATTCTGGCAACTGGGGACTTGTCGGGGATCAACATGTCACGAACCGCTTCGCGCATTATACTTTCGCTTGCCGATTCAAGGCGCTTCGAGAAAGAGGGAAATAAAGAGAGGGGGGAAAGAAAAAGAAACTTGCCTCTATAGCTAACGAATATAGGGACGAAATGAGTGTATTCAGATCTCACGGACAAACTGAAGGAAATGCTGATGAATAATAAATTTAATTAAATGTAGTTTCTTTCTTCGAGCCAGCTCAAAGCTGACACACGTGAAAACGATTACCAAGTGTCGAGAACACTGCAGTTTAATACTAGGTGATCTCAGGATTTCATTCCAAAACCTTTAGTCTTATTTATCTCGTAAGTAGTGTAAGTGTCTTCGTTCTTAGATTTATTTTAGTTAGCCCAGGACTTATTTTTCAGGATCAATATTTAGAAACCACTGGCATATATCGAGTTACTTTAAAATCTAAGAGACTAAGGTTGTGTATTTCGCATACTACTCGCTACATATTTTCAGAAATATATGTTTCTAAGTACATAACTGCTTGATCCTATCATTGAGCTGTGACACAAACTTACAAAACTATTTTTCGCTCATATTTTTGTTATGGAGAAACTGTGTGTTGCCTACATAATGTTTGTATACTTCTGTATGTTGCAGGATTTGTCAGAAAAAAATTCGTTTCGTTTAAACGTAATGAAATAAATATAATGAAGAGCCAAAAAAACTGGTATAGGCGTGCATATGCAAATAACAGAGGTATGGAACCAATCACAGTGACGCGATACTGTCAGCAGCTAGATCGGTTACTGCTGCTACAATGGCAGGTTATCAATATTTAAGTGAGTTTGAACGAGGTGTTATAGTCGACGCACGAGAGATGGGCCATAGCATCTTCGAGGTAGCGATAACATTTGGATGTTCGCGTAGGACCATTTCACGAGTGTACAGTGAATATCGGGAATCCCGTAAAACACTACATCTTCGACATCGCTGCGGCCACAAAAAGATCGTGAAATAACGGGAGAAACAACGACTGACGAGAATCATTAAACGCGACAGACCTGGTTCAATTTTTGAAGGTGTGATCAGGCAGGCCGTCCATTTAAGGCCTTATCGCTTCATAACAACATGCACATCCAGTATTGCTCTTGAGTTTACGAGCAGCGAATCATTATCAAGTTTGTTAGAATCCCACTACTAAATTCAAGCCTCCAGGCGTCTGTAACTTTTATGTGAAAAGCGGTTTAATGTTATACGCAAACTTAAAATTCTGTTTTCCTTTTCAAGAATTTAGATTCGGTTCTTTTTCACTTCATTTTCAGTATTATTTTTTTTTACCTCGCACATAATGTTTTGTTCCCATTTACGAATGGTAAGTTTAACGTCAAAAGTATTTAAGTTAGGAAGGTTAACGAATTTTTTTTATCTATCTGTACTGTTCGCTTTTCCATTAAATTAATTCAATCAATTGGAGATGGAAGGAACCACAATATAAATGCGCATATGGATAATGCAATATAATACCGGTATTTTAATGTATTTCGTTAAGTACTAAAAAGTAAATGAGGTCTCGAAGCAAATTCGCTGTCAACAATCATGAACTTGAAAATCATTCCGGTCTCCAGAGGAATCAAAATACTTACATAGTATTCACAGTAATTTTAAGTTGGATAAACTTTGTTTAGTTGTGGATAAATTACGAAGTTAGGTAAAATCCTATTCCAAAACAAACGAGTATTCCGGAGTTTTGCATTTTAAATGATAACGTTTGCTTCCTTTCTTTTAGTGTATGAAACACGCGTAATATTTCTACACATAAAATTTGTCATCCCTGCATTACATTTTCCTTAGAAAAAAATTTCTGGCTACTGCGCATAAAATGATAAATTCTGGGCTTGCTCACGAACCAATTTTTACACCTGAATTAAAAATATATTTATTATTGCTTATCAGTGGATACCGGAGTATTTACAAAATAACTTTTGGGTGTCTCTAAATTATGTTCTTCGCAACTCTGGAGTTATATTTGTAACAAGATAGCCTGTTCGTTTTTATTCCAACGTTAACAAGCGCAATGGTAGGAAATAGGAGAGCAATTCTATCGATATCTCGTCTAGATAAAATGTGAGAAGGCAACTTGAAGGGGCGCTTAGGCAATACGACAGTATTGTATTTTTAACTATACTATGCGTTCTCCTGCGCTGAGATATAGTAGTCGGCGACAATGTAATTTAGTTTCGAAGGTTCTTAACAGCGAGGTTTTGAAAGCCGTTGAGAAGGAAGTGAGGTGAATGGGAAGCAGCGCCGGAATGCAGCGGCCGGGAAACGGAAAATCCACGAGAAAACCCGTCAACCAGCGTCATCGTCCGGCACGGTTCCCACATGCGCAAATACGAGGAGCGACGTCGCAGGGAACCAAACCCGTTTCGCTTTGGCGGGAGGCGGTTTGTCTAACCACTACACCACCACGGCCCCTGACAATGTAATTATTTCGCATTTCTTCCCGGCTTGTATCAGTGGCGCTACATACCTCCATTCTCCACAGGAATCCTTACCGCTGTAATGGAAGGATGTGACTTTGGATGCACGCGAAGGCAGTTTTACCATCTACATGACCATAACAGAGAGTAGATTACTGCACAGAGACGAAATGGCGAGGTGGTTCCTTTGATGTGGGCGTACACATTCGCTGGTAGGCTGCGCGAGAATATGGGAACGGGCCTTGGTTCTGATTGGCTACTGCGAGCTGCGAAATATTCCATATTGTTTTTAGCTGCCGCCTGGCAAGTAGAATATCAGGCGCTGATTGGCGAGCGGTGTTCCGCCACATTGCCGGGTAGTGGCACCATTTTGGTGTCGTGTGCTGCTTTAGTTCGCAGTATAAGAGGCTGTCTGATCTCTGTATTCTTAAGGGCCCAGCATGCCTGCATTTATTTTCTCCTTTTTTGGTTAAGAAGCGCGAATCTATAAGGGTTACAGTGGCCGGTGCTACAAGAGCGCCATCGCTGCTACAAGCAGGGTTCTGAATTGGCGTGCAGTGTTCTCGTAGTGCTGCGTGTACCTATGGGACTTCTAGCGGTAACCCTAAAATGTTATTAATGAAAAGTCTAGAGCAAAGTTCAGTACAGGCTCCTATCTTAGTTGGGCTAGTATGTTTTAAGATATGACTGAAAAAGTTATTTTTAATTACACTGAAGAGTAAAAAAAAACTGGTACATTTGCCTAATATCATGAAGGGCTCCCGCGAGCACGCAAAAGTGCCGCAAAAGACGTAGCATGGACTCGACTAATGTCTTAAGGTATGCAGGAGGCAATTCACACCATGAATCCAGCAGGGCAGTCCACAAATGCATAGGAGTGCGAAGAGGTGGAGATCTCTTCTGAACAGCACGTTGCAAGGCATCCCAGATATGCTCAATAATGTTCATGTCTGGTAATTTAGGTGACCAATGGAAGTATCTAAAGTCCGAAAAGTGTTCCTAGAGCCACTCGTTAGCAACTCTCGACGTGTGGGGTGTCGAATTGTCCTGCTGTAATTGTCCACGTTCGTCGGAATGCACAATGGACATGAATGGATGCAGGTGATCGGACAGGATGCTTGCGTATCTGTCACCTGTCAGAGTCGTATCGAGACGTATCAGGGGTCCCATTTCACGCCAATTGCACACGCCCCATACCATGACAGAGCCTCCACCATCTTGAGCAGTCCCCTGTTGACATGTAGGGTCCATGGATACATGAGAATGTCTCCATACTCTTACACGTCTATCCGCCCGATACAGTTGTAAACGAGACTCGTCAGACCAGACAACGTGATTCCAGTCATTAACAGTCCAATGGCGGTGTTGGCGGGTCCAGGCGAGGCGTAAAGCTCTGCGTCGTGCAGTCAACAACGGTTCAGGAGTAGGCCTTCTGCTCCGAAAGCCCATATCAATGATGGTCCGTTGAATAGATCACACGCTGGCACTTGTTAATACCCCAGCATTGAAATCTGCACAAATTTGAGAAAGGGTTGCACGTCTGTCACCTATAATGATTTTCGTCAGTCGTTGTTTGTCCCGTTCGTTTACGTTTTTTTTTCCGGCCACACTGATATCGAAGATTTGATGTTTTACCGGATTCCCGATATTCACGATACACTCGTGAAATGGTTGTACACGAACATCCAAATTTTATCGCTACCTCGGAGATACTATGTCCCATCTCTCGTGCGCCGACTATAACACCACGTTCAAACTCACGTAAATCTTGATAATCTGCCATTATAGCAGCAGTAACCGATCTAGCAACTTTGCCAGGCGCTTGTGTTGTCTTATATAGAAGCTGCCGACCACATCGCGTTACTCTGATTGGTTCCATACCTCTGTTATTTGCATACGCAGGCCTATACCAGTTTTTTTGGCTCTCCAGTGTATATTGGAGGAGTCTAAAATAATATTTTCAGCATGCGTGGTAACTTTGAAGTACCATTCTGTCCTTGTCTGGTATANTATGCATGTCGCTAAAGGCTAGGGTGTTTTTTCAAAGGTTGATTTTCAAAAGTTTCTTCCAGTCGTGAACCGACTATAGTTCATTCGCCAGGCAGACGGAACCTTTAAAGTACTCTGTGAACTTACAAATAACAATAAGAGTTGAATACCCTCCGTACAATGATGCTAGCTACAAGCGAGCATGATAATACACATCACCATTACAGCTGCATAGCAAGTCGGCGACCTTTTTACTTTTGTATATGTAACAAATCTGAATCCACTCTTATTTCTACTCCCCAAGTCAAATTCACTGTAAGGAATCTACCTTACCAGACACGGAGCTAAATATACAATTGACTTTAATTATCATTTTTTTCCCTTTGTCGTGGTTATTTGTACTTTTACCACGTTTTATGTGAAAATAAGTTCCACAAAATTTAAAATAATTACTCTGTGTCCATCACGACTGTTTACTAACTAGAAGTCTCCATACAAAAGAAAGGTTGGAACAATATAAAAAATGGACATCTTAAAAGTGCAAAAATCATAAACTTATTAGTAACACGTTTAAATATGTTAGTGGAAACCTACTGACAAACGAACGAAAACACCCGATATTATTATGGCAGCGGTAGTACAGAAACGTTATAATATCAATGGTTGTGGGTATGGACGTAGTAATTGTTATTTAGATCGTATTACGGTCTCGAGGCGACGTGGTTCTATCAGCTGGAGACACTGACCACTACGAATACATAAAATCGCACCACCAGACTCCTGCATTGGGGCCCACATCGAGGTAGAAGCGGAAGGACGTCACACCACCAGACTCCTGCATTGGGGCCCACAACGAGGTAGAAGTGGAGGGACGTCGCACCACCAGACTCCTGCATTGGGGCCCACATCGAGGTAGAAGCAGAGTAACGTTGCACCACCAGACTCCTGCATTGGGGCCCACATCGAGGTAGAAGTGGAGCGACATCGGAAGTAGTACTGCATCGGACCATAAAACATGCCAGAGTTCTATTGTTGTACATACACCACCAAAACTGTCAGAGAAGTACGACTCGAGTTGCATACGAATGAAGAAAGCATACGTTTTGTAACACTGAGTAATGTTTTGCTCGAATTTACATAGTTAAATGTGTACAAATTAATTTATTACGACTATTTTTAATCAAAATTTAAACTTATTTTTACACTGGCTTGTTTAGAAAGTACAATTTATAGAAAAAGCGTTCTTCAAGAAATATTATCACATTACATAATATTCTCTAATTTTATGTAATAAAAATTGGTAACAATATTAAAAAATATTATTAATAATTAAGTAATTTGAGATACGAAAGTTAATACTTTTATACCTGAAATTAATGTGCATAAAATCAATAATTAATCATATTTGCAAGCATTATTACTAATAATTATATACAATCAGAGTATTTATTATAATGGCCTTGTTTATTAAAATTGAGTAGACGGGGATTGCAAAATGTTCTTTCTGCAGCATCCATAATGAAAATTAGCTTCAGTTTTCATCGAAAATCTAAATATACTACTTTATTTAAATATTTAAACAATCACATACTAGCAAATTATTTTTCAGTGTTACAGTGTATCTTTGTTATTCTATCTCATGCAACTTAAATCGAGTTTTATTAATAAATTTAGTTATTTTTGTATTACATTTTAATGAATTCTGTATGTTGTAGCAGTCGGGCTGTGTGGTCTATTGTAAATCATTACACTTCTGCAGCTTAATTGTTAATGTGGTTCATTCCTGGTTACTTGCAGTTTTTCTGAAGTCCTTGGTATTAAATGATCAGGCCTTAGCTGTACGGCCTGCCATTTCACACCTTCAAACATTGAACCAGGGCACGAGCGTGATTGCAATAACGTATTGCAAAAGACAGTTGCAGAAACCCCCTCTACCGGCCAATAAACAGGGCCGAAAATATTAAACAACGCGCCCGATATAGGCCAGCGTAACACCGGGAGCGGCATCTTTTTTCGTCGGGCCACTGAAATGAGAAGACACGGAAGATGGGTGTGTCCGGCCGTCGTTAACCGCCTCCTAGAATCAGCATCCGGCAACATGAGCAAGGTGGGGAATTTCCAATTATATTGTAATAGTAATGGCGTGAGGTAATAATACTTAATACAATTAATTAGTATCTTGGTGCTCCATCTGAGCTCCCCTGATAAATAGTCACATAAATAGTTATTCTTCAATTAATGCCATATTACGCTATACCTAATCATGACTCTTTATTTACTTAGGCCCATAAAACCTTTCAAGTGTGAATTAGCTTAAAAGTAAATTCTTAACACCCCTCTGATATAGCTCTACTTCTAGTATATTCCTCAGTCTCGTGCAAACAACGCTTAAACAAATATAGGAAGTTGCACCAAAGGGACAACGCGCCGAATTCCTGCGCGCTTAATGTAATATTATTTTCCATAAGAACTACTTCTTACTAGGAGTTACCAACGCATGTATTTTCTTTCTTTTTATATTCATATAAGTCATAAATTATTTAAAATTAATCGGTAGACATAATATAAGTAACAACACAACTTAACTGAATATAAAATTACTTTGTGATAACACATGTTTAAAAAGTTTGTAATATGTGACAAATTTAAGAAATAACCAAAGACGTAATGAATAGTGTGATTTTATCAAGGTTTGTATCAAAACACGTGGAGAAACTTCAAACATACTAGGTCAGTACCACGCCGGCTATATTCGATTGATGCGATATGCATCAGTGGTGCAAGCCTAATGATCATGTGTGTACACAAGTGGCAATAAATAGTTATTTTCTTGCTCTGATTGTTTGATAATTTTCCTGGTCCTAGCACAGTACGACGTCACCAATAACGTCTTGATTTCTCTTAAGACTGCTGGTTTTTTAATTGCATGACATTCCATTTGCACCCTCATATCCTATTCTGGTGTTTATTATCTCTTGTTGGCAAATTCACTGCAAATTTTGAAGCCGGGGTGGTAGAGTATTTAATATATCTCCACAGATGTACATCTCTACGAATATAATTACGCAATACTGAGGTGAAAAGTATCTGAAATAAACCACGAAAGTGTTTGGTTAAGACGACATTTATAAAATAACACATTTAAAACAATGAGTACTTCCTGTAGTTCTTCGCGATTTTTATTTCCCAGATGATAATAATTTAATTTCTATCTGGTCGAATCGTACCTGTCAGGAAGTGGAATTACTGAACTCCTGAGTCCTTAGAAGTGATTGGGGAGTGGTAAGCAGACCGCATAATTCCTCTACTCCTTTTTACTCTTATGCTTTGGCGAGCGTGGGGGGGGGGATGTGCACAGACATATGTCAAACACGTGAGTGGGTTCAGTTGTCAGCAAGGTTGGCTTCGCTCAGTGCGTTACACGCCCGAGATTTTGAGAATTTCCGAATCGCTGGTGCTTATTCCACGAAGAAATTCCTCATTTATTTTACCGGGGCCACAATTTTGCCAAGCAAACGAGACATGTGACTTAAAACACTGTCGTCATCCGTCAATAAAGTTAGCAGAGATTAAATACACGTTATATATATATATATATATATATATATATATACACTGAAGAGCCAAAAAAACTGGTATAGGCGTGCGTATGCAAATAACATAGGTATGAAACCAATCAGAGTAACGCGATGCGGTCGGCAGCTAGATCGGTTACTGCTTCTACAATGGCAGGTTATAAAGATTTAGGTGAGTTAGAACGTAGTGTTGTAGTCGGTGCACGAGAGATGGGCCATAGCATCTCCGAGGTAGCGATAACATTTGGATGTTCGTGTACGACCATTTCACGAGTGTACCGTGTATATCGGGAACCCAGTAAAACATCACATCTTCGACATCGCTGCGGCCGGAAAGATCGTGAAAGAACGTGACAAACGACGATTGACGAGAATCCTTAAACGTAACAGTCGTGCAACCGTTTCTCAAATTGGTGCAGATTGGATTTGTGGACAGCCCTTCAGGATTAATATTGTGAATTGGCTCCTNTCACCGAACGAGAGAGAGGCCCGCCGAATGCCTTGCGTCTCTCTCCCACTCAACTATGATCGGTCTGCCGCGCGCGCAGCACTACGTTGTCACGTAAAATCTTCGCCCGTAAAACCGACTTTACAGGCAACCATTTTTTTTCACGAGTTCCCTATTTGAAGAAAAATATAGATCCCGAAGTAGTGAACATTCACAAATATGTCGAGTTACCTTTGCATTCGTACACGAAACCAGAGATTTCAATTTGTGATCCAAACTTTTCTATTTATCATAATTTTTGGAAACATGTGCGCCTGAGATCTTACGTAATTCCCTAAACTTGATTGCTTTAAATCAGACGGCGTTCATGAGATTGGTTTATATATTCAGACCACCTCGTTTGCATTCAAATTAATATTTTCTGACGTAACCGTGTATTGGGGAATTTTCTTTTTATTTCTACCATATAAGGCGCCGTTTGGTTGAGAAGAAGCCATTCATATAATTATGACGTACATTGGACGTACCTTCAACGAACTGTTTTATTTCCTCGTAAAACATGTTTAGTTTCACCACAAATGTAGCGAAATAAGTATAACTCTTTAGAAGTTAATATGTTACATTATGTGAAACTCGCGATAAGGTATAATTTGTTTGAAGAAATCGAAAAATTCCTGTTTTTTTTTATAGCGAACTGAGGCAAATTTTTAGTCGAGAATTAAGAGAGCTACGCACTTGAAATTTCGTACGTCAGTAAAAACATTTTCCACTGGTATCATTAAGTGAATTTAAAATACATTCTCAAACTGATATGAAGCGATAATTTTTTTTTTAATCACCAAAACATTTTTTCAAATAAGAAGTTTATATCATTATAAATTTATTAATTATTTTTTTCCAAAACGGCAAAATTAAAGGTCTAATTTTATTATCACAGTTACGGTTATTATTGCTGAGAACACGTTAACTTCCTTTCAAGAAATTAATTGTGGCACCATAATGTTTAATTGGCTTCCCTACTACTAATTTAGATCTATGCTAAACTATTTCATTATGAAAGCAAAACTTACATTTACTTACTTTTTTAGAACTCTAAGTACCAGGTTAAACGTCTTTGGGTCTTATTTGATTTATCGTTTTTGAAAATGCGAATTTCTGAAAGTGTTTTTGGACAAAAGCCCAACGTGTGTATATATATATATATATGTGTGTGTGTGTGTGTGTGTGTGTGTGAGTGTGTGTGTATATATATATCTTTTTCATTAGTTATGGTAATATTTTTATTATATAATACAATATTTGCAAATTAAACACGTTCTTTTTATCAGAGCGTACTTACTGCATTCTATGATAACATATACTTTTAAAGTTTGGTACTTGATGCGGGTATTGCTTGTCATTTTAAGTCGTAAACATATCATTAATAATAGGTAAATTATTTGACTTAAATGGTCTAAAATGTTATACATTTCAACGAATTCAGATTCATAATTTCTATATTATTCTCATTATTTTGTGTGAAATATAAACGAGAGAAACCATGATAGTAACAAAACCTTTTGAATAATACAAAAACAGTAGTGTTTTAAATTAAAACTTTACTTTGTTATTATATTATCTGAAATTCAAAATGTCGGTTTATGTTAACGTGGACATTCAAGGAATTGTACAATTAACTTTCCCTTTAAAAACAATTTATCAAATCATGTTTTCATTTCTAAGCAGCATGCGTAAGAGTTTC
The DNA here is from genome assembly GCA_002778355.1 of Clitarchus hookeri. Lineage (NCBI taxonomy): Eukaryota > Metazoa > Arthropoda > Insecta > Phasmatodea > Phasmatidae > Clitarchus > Clitarchus hookeri. The sequence goes on along the minus strand of NQII01002530.1, from coordinate 158,536 downwards.
GTAAAATAAATAAATAATTAAATATTGAAATGGAAAAAAATATTAATGTCAACATTTGTGATATTTTAAGGTAATAGTGCTCTTCCGAATAAATTTAAATGAAATATTATGTCACATAATTATTAGTCGTATTATGCATAAAAAATGACAGTAACGGAAATTTCATTTTTTAAAATTCGTCCTTAATAATTTATTGTACTTGCAGTTTCAACGCATTTATTCTAATACATGTGACGTTATTACACTTGGCCCGAATTATTGCTCATAATATTAAAATATCAATATACATGTTATCCTCCATCTAAGTACTAGCTGGCTATGCACAAGTTATCTAAATATTTCCGGTCGCACATTTCAACGACTCCGTGGCGGTAAAGCTAGCAAGGTGTTCCAGAACCACCCTGCTTTCTCTACTAACCCGCAGGCCGTGTCTCATTCTCCTACCTCCCTCCTGGCACGATGCACCAAATTAAGTCCTTCATACCAGTGCGTCAGTCAAACGCTTGTCTTACTACTTTTCGTGCCCGCCATCCTAAATCCTTGGCGTCGGGGAGTATTTATTAACCGTTCCCCCACACCCTTTATGATCCTTTACCTCCTCACGAAATGCTTCGTTTTAGTTTGCGGCCTCTCGTAAGCGGCCAGGCCAGGTCCCCCGGTGATGTATCGAAGGCCGGGCTCTTATATTCAAAAATTGCCATTACCTGTCGCTCATCAGTGGCCGTTGGTTATAAGGAAACAAGTCGCCTATTTGCGAAATTCACCTTCGAATAACTTTTCCAGTTCTAGCTCCGAGTTTCGTCGATAAATCACGGTACACTTAATAGGTGTAATGCAAAAAACTACTGATAATTGAATCAAAATATTAAAAATTATCAGTTCAACCACAGGACTTCTGGAATTTTAGGAATAATTTGTGTTTACTATATAAAAATTTAGAAATAAAATAAATGTTTTATAAAGATGCTATATTAATTCATTAGTTTATGTCCCCAATATTAAATTAATTTTACTTCTCAAGGATTTCATTTATGTACTATATATATTCTGTGTAGGGGGGGGGGTAAATGCATAGACATTGACTCACCACAGGGCAATGGTAGACTGTTGTTTTTTTTAAACCAAAGTCTCATATGTTTATTACCTTGACTTGAAAGTTATCAAGTTATAAAAACTCTTAACTTCAATGCGTCCAGGTTTCTGCCATAGGATGCCAAACCAAACACAATATATAACAAAATTTACGGAATGTGATTTTTTTTTTCTAAGTAGTGTGATTGTCCTTGATTTAATAAACTATTGTCACTCTGTTTTTTTTAATTATATTTCCTTTGAAGCTACCAAATAATTATTTTGTGATTTATCTTTAATAATGGCTATCATGTAGCAGATTAGAAATTAAGGGTATTTTTTTGTAAATCGTTTTACTCTATGATACTTTCAAATAAAAAGTTAGTGCTCGCTACTTTTGTTTGCAAAAGGATACTTGTGTGTGATCGCTATCCCCTCAATAAGCCCAAAAATGTGAAATAATAGTGGTGTTTCTCATCACCGTAAATCTGAATCAATGATTTTAATCAGTAAAATAATTTTACTGGATTTTACTAAAATGAGCTTTCTCTACTGTCGCATCAGCGGGATATACTAAGATTTTACTCCCAGGCCAGTGTAATTCACAACGAATGTGTAGAAATAACTGTTTAGTCAGAGAATACCAGAAAATAAAATTATTAATAAAGATTTACTTATTCAAGTTAGACCTGCAGTTAAATTCGCTTATTTGGAGCAGTTTTAACAGTTTCCATTCTAGAGTGTTCAGTACATTTTTACGTACATTGATCATCGAAAACTTTTACACTTGGGCACTGTATTTAAAAATGTTCTTCCGTGTGTTATTAGTACAAAGATAACTCCCTGCATTCCGCCAATTATATTATACTAATGTGAGAAAGCATACATATATTGAAGAATTTGTTACAGCCACCTCAATAAATGATAAACATTTGCGCGGTATAATGGTAAATAATAAAATCATGAAACTGTGGCTGTTATGAACCCAAGTCGCAATGTTAACATGATATGTTCATGTTTTACGTCAGTATGTGTCAGAACAGAACGGAAACCAGTAGTAACTGAGTTCTCAAAGTTTTAACTGCAAATTTTCTGCTAAAGTGCTTTTCGCGACCTCGATTTAATCTGCAACCACTACTATTTTACACACCTAACGAAAATGAATATATTATTCATACTAGGATAGAAAACTGTATAATAAAAACTTAATTAAAAGTAATCATTCCAAGAAGCATCGTGCACTTGCCAGCGATACGAGAACATTTGTGATCGCTATGAGACTGAAAACCGACAGCATTTCCCAGAGGGCAATTAAATCCTACTTTTCTGGAAATAAAAATGTCAGTCACTGATTTCGTTTTATTTAGTTCCTTTAAGTTTTGGTTAAGATATTTGTTCTTCTACTACAGGCAAGCAACTTAACCAGTTCAGTAACCGTGAATACAATCGTGGGCTCGTTGCACATGAGTGGTACTTATAACCGGTGCTGTACACAGCAAGGCATCCGTAATGGGAGAGTCTTCTTTGTGTGGAATTTTCTGCGCCTCTTTGACATGAATGGTTAATGCCAATATCATAGAGCACGCAGCGCCTTGTTCACTGGTTGCAAGGCAATAGCTGTACACGAGTACAGCGATTACAAAAAAATTACGTGATTGCAACTCTTTAACGAAAACATTAATGTGTGACCGAACGAGTTAATGAAATGAAAATCGGTAATGCGCAGTTAAATAATTGCATTGGCAGTTCCTGGGTGGGGGGGGGGTGAAAACGTGGTTTTTACTCTACGATGTCGGAGATACAAGTCAGGAATGTAACCAGATGACGAAATACAAGTGATTGGGACAGTTTTCTAAATTCTGAGATTGCTTAGTATTTCGGCAAAATTTTATGAAATGGTGCTCACTTTTTGAAACCAAAGGATACCTAAATTTAAAACGTCCATTACATATTTCATTATAAGCTCAAATCATTATCATGCTCCAAGGGACTTATAGAATAGTGTCAAATGAATAATCTTCTTTGAAGTGTGTTGTGTAGCACACTAAGACCTTTTTTTTGTATAAAATTCGTTTTTTTTAATACAAATGAAAAGGTGTCAAAATTTTTAATGTTTGAAAGGTTTATTTTACATACTTGTATAGTTTTTATATATATATATATATATACATATTTAAAATTAAAACTAAATAAATTTTTTTATTTAGTTTACTTTTTACTGGCCTATTTACTTTGTTGTTTAAAGCCAATAAGTTATATAGGCTTTGTGTCCGGCTGTAGTAATATGAAGCACCCATAACCGAATGGGCTTGTGGTGTTGCAGCGGCGAGGGTGCAGGCCTCCTAATAAGGCGAATCGGGTTTCGATTCCCGGTGGAGTCGCTCACCGGATTTCCGCACATGGACATCGGGGTTTCTCGAGGAATTGCCCATTCCCCTTGCGCTTGGATTCCGCCCTCGATGTTACGAGACCCCGATGTTATGAGCTGATTAAATCTCCTCCACTCCGCCCACGACCCAGGGTAGCAGCGCTCTTTATGTCCGCGTAGATGAAAGAGAGCGACAAGGTGATATTTCACACGTATGTCAGATGCACTTTTACGACCACGTCAAAAGCGAATTTTGTTGTTGAAGTAGAAAATGCAGTAGTTTTACACGCATTGGCCGAAATTTCACTTTTTTTTTCCGAAACGAATACGTGTTTCGTATCCGTACAACGATAGGCGGTCATTTTCGTGCACGGAAATATTATCGACAAGGAAGCTTCTATTTTGTTTTCGTTGTACTTCAAATTTGACTTGAAAGTAGGCAGTGGTGAAATTTTAATGTCAAATGTAATATAATTTGGAAACAAGTATAAAAAAGAATATATATAAAAGCATTTTTCATTGAAAGCTTTTTATAAGGTGAAATTACCACATTTTTTAGTTTTATTTCAACTTTATTTTCTACAGCTATAATTAGCCCTTAAATTCAGTTCAAGAGCGTCAAAAGAGCGTTAAATTATAAGAAAAATTGTAAGCCAGTCTTCCCTCTGAAATTATTTCTATATACGTCCCTGCGGTGTTGCTGTTGCGAAATCAAAATCACATTCGGTACACACGTGTGTTGACACTGCCGCCGCTCCAACTGCCACGACCACGCTCCCACCTCAAGCCTTTCATGTGTAATCAGCCCTTCGCGGCGCGCACGAGACACTTTAAGTACACATCGGCGAAGCTCCGTCCCTTTGACGTGGGCGGGGCCCATTCGCTAATTGGCGGCGCTGACCTCGCTCCTGGTTGGTCACTTCTCCTCGTGGGACGTCCCGCGTTGGTACTGCAAGCGTTGTGGTCCGCCGTCCCTGTCCACCGGTGAAGGGATCCCTACATTTCGCCGCTAAGTGAGGTTATGGGTGGCCGTGACCTGAGTGGCAGGTACTTCTGTAAGGGTCCGTTTCTCGGAATAAGAAATGAACCAGCTCGGAAATTACGAATGGTGTAGTTTTTTTATCATTTTTATGATCCTGTATTTGTTTATAAACAGTATAATTTATGACCTAGTAATATTTAAAAAATGTGTGTTTTTGTGTTATGTAACTTTTTAGTAAGTCTCAATAAATTAGTAAGAATTTTTCTGCAGTATTGGGATACTTGATAGCGTTAGTTGTAATTTAAAATATGTTCGTTTGTTTGGTCTTGACCCTTGACACCTGTTGACGAACACCTTCCGCTGCCCCAGAGTGAGGCATTTTTGATGGCCAGCGGAGACGTAGGCCTACTATGTACACGGCTTCTACTACTGTGTACAAACAACGTTATTAAACAAACAAAGCCAATACGGAAATTTCTACTTCTTTCTTTGGAGATAATACCCAGCCCCTTCTAGAGTAGTTTTATAATTTCTCCCATATCTCCTTCTCTTTCTAAGACGATCAAAAACATCCTCCACTGCAGTTTAGTGTGGAAGAAGGGCGAAGAGAATTGGCGACGGCTAGCGTTTAACTACGTGGCACGCCACGAGATAACGCCGCAGAATGCGTAAGTACAGTCATTTCATGATTGCTTCCAACAATTATGAAGCCCTGCTGAAGTTATGCTTTCAGATTACTACTCCACCTCATGCAAACAAAGCTTAACTATTCTAGAAAATTACATCAAAGGGACAGCGCACCGCATTGTACTCACTCATTTTAATAAAACATTTCAGGATAATTATTATTTACTAGGCATTGCCAAAACACCTGTTTTCTCTCTCTCTCTCTCTCTCTATATATATATATATATATATATATATATTTATTTATTTATTTATTAGTGTTTATAATAAATAAAATAATATAATTTGTAAATAAATTACGAGTAAAAGTTCGATTTATACAAAAAATAAGATACTTTTACGTTAACAGAAGTATAAAACACTTGTGATTCGTAACATATTTAGGAGACAAGTGAACACGTAAAGAAATTGTGACTAGACTATATACAGAAGTGGAATCCCCTGGAGGTTTCTTTGATATAGGCTCACCCACTCGCTGATTGGTTGAACTATCCTTGCGTCTGATTGAGCACCGCGTGTTGCGGAATATTCCTTATTGGCCGGGCTGCCTGCTGGTCCCCCCNCCCCCCTTCACTGCTGGTCTTTCTCTACTCGTTAATAAAGAGCGTTGTTCCTACCGATCAGCTTTCTGTAGCATTTTCTATTGACGCATGCAACAGTTTTGGATTCCTTGTTGTCTAAACTGTTTATACGGTGTCTGTAGCGGTTTTTTTTTACCTTTCTCTTCTTAGTTATAGATCAACAATTGGTTTTTTGCTATAAAAGGTAAAGTGAGCACTTATTAATGCCCTCGTAACAGACATTAACAACTAAAAAATATATTTTATTGCAGCCTGAGACGTTAAATTTCGAGAGTGATGAAATGTATAAGCTGTGTTCATAAGTTGCGTGACAATATTTATGATTAAAAAAAAAGCCGTGGAAAGATAGACATTGGCTGAAGAGAAAAATTGAGCAGGGCCTTAAAAAAAATGCTTACTTCGCCATGAATAGCCTAGACACCTAGAGAGGTAGTAATGACCCCCACAACGTGGCCACGGCTGGCCAATCCCTCTCTGCCGTGACGCACGCCCGCTTGCATGGATTCCTTCTCCTGTAGGCGTAGGGGGAATAGCCCTGAGACGCTCTTAGCTCCCGTCCCTACCTCGTACACTTACAATTAGGATATGTTAAGAGCTGGGACCCGTAGGTGACCGTCATCCCCGGGCATGACATGAAATGAGACCATAGAATGGAGCGGCGCTGGAAAAAAAACCGCGCCACCGGTTGGCGAGCTCATTGACGGACGGAGTTCTGATAGTGGGCACAGGATAAATAAATGCGCAAAGGTGAAACGGTGAGGCAGGTTACTTTTTTGATGCCGGCGTGCCCTTGATCTGGTTGGCTAGCGCGGGTCGCGAAGGATTCCCTATTGGCTGGGCTGCCAGCCAGCAAGTAAGTTGCCATGCGCTGATCGGAGAACGGCGTTCCGACCTGTTGGTGACAAGTGGCGCCGTTATGTTGGCGTTTGCGGCTAGAGTTCGCGGAGTGAGTTGCTGTTCCGCGTCTGTGTTCTTAAGTGCTCCGCGGCAAAGTCACGGGAAAACGTAAGGCAATGCTGGACTATATATAGTCTATTCGCGGTTTCTTCACACGTTTTTAATCAAACCTCTGGAAAATCACTCTTTGTATGCCTAACGTGTTTGGTTGTGTCTTAAGCGTTTTATACTTGTTTTATCATAAAATAACCTTATTTATGTTTAAATTGAATTTGATCGTATATTTTATTTAAAAATTATAATATTTCATTTATAATTAATATGTGTTGGTAATACCTAGTAAGAAATCATTCTTATGCGAAATATTATTACATTAAGTGCGCACTAATACGGTGCGCTGTCCCTTTGATGTCATTTCATAGACTGGGTTACGCTTTGTTTACATGTGGCGGAGGAATATCTTAGAAGTAGAACTTCAGCAGGGTTCAAAAACTTGGAAGTAACCGTGAAAGCTCTTAAACATGAATAAATTCTCTAATAGCTTCATTCTGTAGTATATTTTATAATCAAGTGTTACACCTTTTGCTAATGTATGTTGACAGTGTCCTGGCGTCTTAGCTTCAGGCGGCAGTCGGGTGGTCAGTCAAGGCTCGTCTTCGATCACACTACACTATTAAAACTGTGTCCTGAATTAAAGGAGTGAAGTGATTTGTGCGGTTCTTAACAGCGAAGTCTTGAGTGCCGACAATGGTGATTGAGGTGAGTATGGAGCAGCGCCGGAATGAAAGGGCGTGGGAAACAGGAGATCCCCGAAAATATCCGCTAACCAGCGGTATCGTCCGGCAGGATTCCCACATGCGAAAATCCAGGAGCTACCCAGAAGGGAATTGAACCCTGTTCGCCTTGGTGGGAAGCGAGCAGACTAACCTCTCAGCAACCGCGGACCCAAATTTTATGAGTTTTATACGGAGTGTAGTGGAGAGAAAAGATTTGGGTGGCTCTTGAAAGCTGATGAGGGCGAAGCGAGATGAGTATGGATGAGCGCCGGAATGCAAGGACGGGTGAAAACGGGAGATATCCGAGAAAACCCACCGACCCGTGGTAACGTCCGGTATGATCCTCGCGTGTAAAAATCAGGGAGCGACCCCACCAGAAACTGAATCCTGTTCGCTTTGATGGGGAAGGGGGCGAGCGCTCTAACCGTTGCGCCACGGTGGTCACAGAGTACTTTACAGAAATTTTCCGTTGATACACGGAAACAGTTTACGTAAGATTAAACCGCAGGAATACTCTCCTGAAATGTAAAATTTCTGAACCTTTTTCGTAAGATGTAAACAATGAATTCGTCACCGCTACAAACAGAAAATTATATTCTGTGTGAAAAAAATATAATAGTATTCATTCCACTGATTCATATAAAAAAACTAAAGATCTTATTTAAAATGCTGGTAAGAGACAGCTGCACTTCAAAAACTAGCAGCAAGACCAAAACTGATAACTTTTTTTCTATCACTCTTTTGTTCTTTTTCGAATCTTTTTCGGGGACAGCTTCATAACAAAAAATAATTATAAAACCGATGCTCTAAATAAAAAATAATAAAAAAAATTATAATTCACAACAAGATGGAAAGTTTAGTGCACTGGCGGCATTTTCGTTAAATTGTTTATGGGGGCACTGCTTTCACGGACTTTCCACAAGACAGTGACATCGCCAACATTGGGCATAGGCTTGTTTAACTGCTACGAAATCTCTCTGAAGTAAATCCCCTTTCGAACGCACGCAGTTATCTTTTATGAAATCATTATGACAGCGACACGTGCAATTCGTTTAAGCTTCTGTACGTTTGCTTACGTCTTCCTAATGGGTAAGTTTGCTGGAAGCAAAGGCGTATCTGGTGGAGCGAAGAGGAAAGGTTTTGAGCGGCTCTTAACAACGGGGCTTGAAAGCCGATGAAGGTGACGCGAGGCGAGTATGGAGCAGCACCGGAATGCAGGGACGGGGTAAACAAGAAATCCCCGTGAAAACCGACCATTAGCATCGTCCGGCACAAATCCCTCGTGCGGAAATCCGGGAGCGACCCCGCTGGGAATCGAGCCCAGTTTGCCTTCGTTGGAGGCGACTACTCCAGCAACTGCTCCCAACCGCTTCCCCGCGTGGGCCTGTTTCGTGGCTTTTCGCCACAATGTGTGCGTGGTTTGGATCCCACTTTAATCAGAACTGCCAGTCGGTTTAGGTACCTCCGTACTTAGTCGTGTGACTTGAAATCTAAACTTCTTATTCGACACTGCCTCCAAGAATTCGACCATTAATGCATGGCATTCTCAGATTCAAGTGCAAACACTTGACGCGCTTCTCTGAGTCGCTCCCCTTGCCCCGTCCCACTAGAGCGAGTGGAGAAGTGTCTCAAGGCCAGGCTAGTAACCTGAGGAGCGCGCGTAGCCCACACGGTGATTTACAAAAGCACGCCGTCACGTGTGCCAGATAAGCCTATCAGGTCTTGTGCGCTCCTGACCTTCAGCGGATTGAATTTCTGCGGGTAGCTTTTAAATAATGTTCTGGTTATTGCGCTAGCCTCTCTCAGTGAGACTCGAGGTGAGTGGGACATTCTACGACGGGTCGGCGAGACAACGTAAGATGAGACGGGCCTCCGAGCCGACACTTGAGTGTTTGGAGGATTGTGCGATCTTAGACGACAGGTGCGCGAAGACAGCTAAGCGACGAGCCAGCGGAGCGACGAGTGGCAGCGAGAGTGACCAGCGGTAGTGAAGCCTGCGGACTGCGAGCATCGGTACAGTGTATAGAGAGACTGACGGGCGGGACTATTGAACTGGATGCGTGAGTGTACAAGATTTTGGAATGATGTCATTAGACATGTTAAATGTGTGTAGATAACAGCTGTGTGAATACATTAATAATCAAATATAGCTATTTTAATTTTGTTAAGACCTCCGTCCCTCACAAACTCGGGTACGCCCCTCCTGGAGTCTTGTTACAATATTATTCCACCATGAAATGGGAGGCAATATATATATATATATATATATATA